>CASHTC010000279.1:332553-367553 GCA_949357725.1 Hyperoplus immaculatus
GATAAGACTTATACAGCTGTTACAATGAAACCACAAAAGCATCCCTGCCGTAGTTAGTTTAAAAAAAAAAAACTCTCTACTTTTCCTGGAACCATCGTCACCTAATTTTTTTTACCACATTACATGACACTATGTTGTGGGGGAGAGGGGGGTCTGGGTGCAAGAATAAAATTCATCTTTTAAAGTGAAATACATAAGATTGGTGTTGTTCATTCATTGTAGATTTATGAAGAACTTTATGCTTGAGTAATTTAATCATAAACAAACTTGTTGTATCGGTTTGTACGGTGATGAAATAGCAAAAGGTCACAACCACATACAAGAGAAAGAATTCACTAAGGGAAACATATCGAAAAATCCCATACCTGTATGTTCACTGTACAGCACTGTTTCTGGAGCTGTATCTTACCGTCTACTAGCACCCTGGTTAATGTTTCACAGCTGTTCTTTGATGTTGATGTTAACATTCTCTGAGGATTATTAAATTAGATCAAAGTTAAAGGAATACTTCACCCATACGGAACAGGCGTTCTATCATTATAAAATCGCTATTATAATATAATGAATGAGGTTTTTCTTACCTCAGTCTTCCCTCAGTCTTCCCTTGGCCCAGCTGTCCTGTTAATCCTAACCCTTACTGTAATTTCACATTAAGGACAATGTAGGGTTAGACAGTGAGGCCATAAAACACTCTTTCTGCCTTTTATCAGGCTAGGATGAACCGATTTCAATTTCTTTCGCACATTTATACTACATAGGATTTCAGAATTCAATACACCTTCATATTCCCACCGGTGAAGTTTAATATTAACAATAACTTCCCTGTTTGCTTTTTTTTTTTTTTTAGATTGAAACCGATTTGATGTAACTACTGTATCTCTACACACTGTCTAATAAAGCATGGAACATTTCCTTAAACAAACAAAAAAAACTGAATCACAACACGGATGAACTTGGCCTGACACACAGCTGTACATTGAAAGATAAGAAAATGTCCTTGCAGGTGTGTCATCAGTGATCTGACTCACACATTGTTACATTGTGTTCATTAGTCTTTAGCACAGGCCCCGTTCTGTACTAAGTTAACTAAATTGTTGTTAGTATATGCTTGTTTGTTTGATAAATGAATTTTAATTGTAGCTAGTATGGCACACCCTTTTACTTTACTTTGATTTTTTTCATTTATCTACAAGAGCTCTGTTTTTTTTAACACCTGTTCTTTGTTTGCCTTTGTAATGGTAATGGTAATTGGTCTTGTAAAGCGCTTTATCTCCGTTTTTCCCAGACTCAAAGCGCTTTACATTGTTTTGTACACATTCACCCAATCACACACACATTCATACACCGATAGCAGCAGCCACGCAGGGTAACTAAGCTAACTATCATGAGCAATTCAGGGTTCAGTGTCTCTTTGCCCAGGGACACTTCGACATGTGGCGGGGAGACGGGGGATCGAACCTCCGACCCTGCACTCCAGAGGCGACCTCCCTACCCACTTCGCCACTGCCGCCCCTTTGTTTTGGATGTTAACGTTCTCTGAGGAATATACAGTTCCATTAAGATTAATATCAACATCATAACTTCCCTGTTTGCTTTCTACATTGATAAAAATGAGATGGTGTTGGTTTACACAAGTGTTAAGCTGGCACTGCAGTGTCCTGTTTCTAGGAGGCTAATAACCACAACCTACGTAAGCAAGCAATGTATCTGCTACTTCTTCTCCTTTCCAAATCACCAATAAGTTGAACTGAGCTTTCCTAGGGAGAAATCTGGTTTGGTTAACTAAAGATACTCAGAAAAAAAAATTCAAACTACTAGTAAATTAAGTAAAGTATTTTACTTTTTTACCATGTGCAGTATATTGATGCATTTTAGCTAGTGTTACTTGTTTTGTGTCTTGTTGTATGTACTACAGCTGATGGATTTTTGAATTTCCCTGAAGGAACACTCCCAAGGGATCAATAAAGTGTCTATATAAAAAAACTATTCTAACATTGGGGGCACTCGTGGCGTAGGCAAATGGGACAGGGCTTGTCAATAACAGAAACAATGACAATATTAAAATTAAAATAAATTCCTTTCAGTTTCCATCCCAACGACTGTTTGTGGTTTTACTAGTAAAAGACAAAAACACTAACAAACTACTTCAATCACTGTGTAAATATGAATGTGGTTGAACTGCAAGGAAGCTTCTGCAAAATGGAGTTAAGCTACTAGTTTTAGAACATCAACAGAGCCTCCAAATAAAAAAGAAAACGGGGGATGAGACGGATATAAAAAAGCAAGAGGCAAGATCAAGGAGCCATGTTATGAGGAAATAAATAAGTAAAAGTATGTCCCAATAGTATGCCTACTGCATCCTAACTAGATTATTTTATGATCATATGTAGGATGTAGAATAGAAACAAGAAAGAGGAGGAGATTTGGAACACAGGGTGACTGTAAAATGTTAAGCTATAGTTTCATGACATGGAGTAACTACTACAGACCACAGACTGACTGATAATGTGGAGGGGGATATTTTGAATACCGACAGACAGAGAGGAGGGGATGTGACTTGTGTTTTTTCTTCTTTTTCTTCAACACACTCAATGACTCACCATCGACCGGTTAGCAGCGAACTTAGCCTTTACAACAGCACGCTTTCTTGGCTTTTATAATTAACAATAATAAAAAAAAAATACATATAGATTTTTGAAGCGTTTTTCATTGTTAGAAACAATCCCAAAGTCAACGTGCGACGGAGTAAAACAAAAGGTTTAAAAACAGGAGCATTGAAAAGAAAAACTAAACTAAATAACAGTCTGCATTGTTTAGGAGAACGCTTTTTAAAATGTCTTTATAGAAAGTTTGTAATCGGCAGCAGCTAAGGATCGTCTGCTTTTGCAACAAACAAAAACATGGTTGTGTGCAGGAGAGGAGGAAAAACTACATCTAACCTAGGTCCAGCTTGTCCCGAATCAAAGATCAAATCCACCCAAAATGAGCTCTCACACAATCTGCAAACGTGTTATAGCCTATTTGAAGTCGTTATTTTGAAGTTTAAAATTATTTTCTTACCTCGTTGTCGAGTGAATCCTGACTGGACTTCAGTGCAAAGAAAAGATGCTGCTGCCCTTCTGCGTCGCGCCTCAGGAGTGAAGTGGCTGGGTGCAGAGGTAGGCTACGCTATGGCCACGGGGGTGAGTCCGTGACGGTCCCCTTATAAACGGATCCGCCCACTAAAAACAAAAAGAGTCAAAAGTGTGTGCGATGCCAATTCAGAGATTTTGTAAACCCCTCTGGCGACTTATTTCTTTTTAAAGCAACAAATCTAGCTTATATCTCTGGTGTTATTGGTGACTTTTCGGTAGAGCAAGTATTGCTCACGGCCCCACCCCTCCCCGTCCCAGAGCACTGACAGGCGGCATGTCAATGGTCCACGCACAGCACTTCTTCCCATGTATGATTATCACGTCAGTTTTTTAAGCGATTGTCACGTTCATAACACTAGAACCTCAGCTATTCAAATGTTACTGTATACAACGTAGGCCTATATTAATGCCTAGGCTACTACTAGTCCTTACTTCCTAGTTTTTCGCAAACTTTTCCCAACTCGCCTTTTTTATTAACAACTATTTTATCATCTCTAGCAGGTAGTTTGGTTCGTCGCGTACACAATAGCACAGGGCAATGCGTAGTTAGTCATTTCTCTGCATGTTTACGTCTGTATGAGACGAATTAAGAACCTTACACCTGCTTTGACATGTTTATAGCATGCGATATACCCTGTCTGTAATACATTAATCACTTATGTCCACTAAAAATCACTAGTTTTGTCGTGTTGTGTTGCTGTTTGCATTCCTCCAGGCAGTTGGAGGGTAGGGCGGCTCGAGCTTAGCCTTCTATCCGCCTTCCCCCTCTCTCTCTCCGGCCTGAAACCTGTTGCTCTCTGCGGGGAAACGCCAACGGGCCAAAAGTCGCAATGATTTTTATTTTTTTTTGCGCTGCCTACAATTCAAACTCGATTTTAAAATAGCAAAGAAATAATGTGTCGTGTTTCAGTCAGAAAACGCCAACTAGCCGAACTCTTTGTAAAACGATTACAGAAACACATAAGTTGAGAGGAAATGAGCAGTTGAAACGCGGAGGAAAATTGTTTCCTCAAAAATGTCAACTGCAACAAACGTCTGTGAACCGAACGCTCCTAACCGGAACCATGTATGCGCATGCGTGAATTTACTGATATCAGGGTCTAAGATCATCAGAGGTCACTTGTTGTTTCAAAGCTTCATGATGATATCTATAATAACTAGAAATGCAATTCCTGAAGAAATTACTGTGTGAATGCTGCGCTGCTGAGCTGAATAACCTTCATTGCTGAATGTTGATGAAGAACGAAGGATGAATGTAGGCCTATCTGAATGAACAGAATGGTTGAATAATACAATGTAGGCTATGTATATGATCTAGAGATGGTTTAACCTTCAGTGCATCCTTAAAAAGACTCACACTCTGCCTCCTTCGGCGCTTAAGGTGTCACTTTGAATTGATATGTAGATAAAAATAACATGAATGTATTTTTCCACCAATTTTTTTTTATAACTTTCTTTTTCAACTCGAGTCCTCACCATACAAACCATATTCATCTTTATTTTAAGGATTTTAACCCTTTAAATTCCAGTTGTTTTAGAAAAAGTCACTCGTTTTTTTTTATGAAAAAACACAAAAAATCAATTAAAAGCTAAATAATTAGTCTGAATTGGATTTTTTTGAGGGGGATTATAAGAGTGTGATAGATGTAAAAAATGTGCAATGAAATTGATTTGAAAGCATTTTTATATTTTTTTATATTTAAGATTTTAAAAAAAACTCACACTGCTTCCTTCGGCGCTTAAGGTGTCACTTTGAATTGATATGTAGATAAAAATAACATGAATGTATTTTTCCACCAATTTTTTTTTATAACTTTCTTTTTCAACTCGAGTCCTCACCATACAAACCATATTCATCTTTATTTTAAGGAGTTTAACCCTTTAAATTCCAGTTGTTTTAGAAAAAGTCACTTGTTTTTTTTTATGAAAAAACACCAAAAATCAATTAAAAGCTAAATAATTAGTCTAAATTGGATTTTTTTGAGGGGGATTATAAGAGTGTGATAGATGTCAAGAATTAACAATAATATTGAATTGAGTGCATTTCTATTCTTTTTGCTATTTAAGATTTAAAATGTGCCCTCCATTAAGGGCCATTGTACGACACACAGAATTCTATTAAAACTACACTTTTTGACCCTGCTGCCAAAAGATGAGAGAAACTGATTTTTTTTATTATTCTTTTGGTTCCTTGTACTAATGTCTTGACATTTTCCATTTTTTGTGTTTTTTACTAGTTGTTGTTAATTTCACACATATGCCAGTGTTTCATCTACAGGCTAAAATGTAAATTTGCACTCCCTTGCTACTTAGGCCACTGCAGGCCACATGAATAAAATATTTGAGATAACATGCTCTGTCTGGGTTCTTCATAATGGCATAGAGTAGTGTATATGTGTATTTCAACAAATATGTATTTGTGAATATGTGTGCCTGTGTGTGTATCCAATAACAGATAGTGAAATTCACATAGAAATACCGCTCAATGTAAATCCATGAAAACAGCATGTTTCGATCCCATGGTTAATTGAGGATATATTTGTGAATATGGTAATATTACACATTCATCCTGCTCTTATAACTTGAAATTTAAGATTTTTCTGATTTTTTCAGATGTTTTATGAATTAAGTCCTGCCTATAGCCTTTACAACTAATAACAATACAAAATGAATCACAGTTCCCTCGTTTCCACTAGGGGTATCTTTGCTCTTCAGGCCTATAAGGATGAAATTCACGCATCAGCTGTAAAATAGTAAAAATTTAAAATTTCAAGGTATAAGAACAGGATGAATGTCTAATATTACCAAATTCATGTATTTAACCTCAATTGACCATGGGATCAAAACATGCAGTTTTTATGGATTTACACTGAACTGTTTTTCTCTATGTGAATTTGAGTGTCCGTGTTGGGATACACACACAGACACGCACACACACTTATTTGTCGAAAAACACATCTATACTATACTAAGCCATCACTAAGAATACAGAGAGAGCATTTTAGCTGAAACAATTTATTCATGTGGCCTGCAGTGGCTAGTAGCAGAGGAGAGCAATATTAAATCTCAGCCTGTAATTAAAACCAATGGTATATGAGAGAAAACCGATGCAATTAAAAAAAAAACACAAAAAATGTAAATTTTCAAGACATTAGTACAAGGAAATAAAACAAAACAAAAAAAATCTGGTTTCTATCAGCTATTGGCAGCAGGGTCAAAAAATGTCGTTTGAATGGGAGTCAATGAGGGGCTTTTTTGGCCAAGGAGGCTGAGTGTGAGGAAAATTAATATACAGTGCATTATAGTGTAAATCAATGAATTGAGGATAAAATTCATAAATTGGTCAGAAAACATTAGCCTTGACCAAATATGAAGCCATTTGCATGAACACAGCCTCAGCAGTTGTGAAATGAAAAACCAAAATGTACCAAAAAAGGCCTAAGATGCACTGAAGGTTAACGTCTTCTAGGAAATGTGAAACCTTTGCATCATGACTTTGCACGTAGTTCAGTTCTCAGATCGTTTGCATGACTTGAATGTTTGAAATATCACAGTAGCTCTTGTGACTATATGGAGAGGTCCCCTGTGGCCTTGCAACCGCAGAGTCTGTTTGTTTGTTTGTTTGTTTGTTAAGTGATAAGAAGGAGTGTATGGTGTTGAAATAGCAAACGGTCACACACACATAAAAGACAAAGAATTCGAAATTTCCTAATCCCCCATCAATTCAAATCTGGCTCAACAAGCATATACTAACAACAATTTAGTTAACTTAGTACAGAACGGGGCCTGTGCTAAAGACTAATGAACACAATGTAACAATGTGTGAGTCAGATCACTGATGACACACCTGCAAGGACATTTTTTTATCTTTCAATGTACAGCTGTGTGTCAGGCCAAGTTCATCCGTGTTGTGATTCAGTTTTTTTTGTTTGTTTAAGGAAATGTTCCATGCTTTATTAGACAGTGTGTAGAGATACAGTAGTTACATCAAATCGGTTTCAATCTAAAAAAAAAACAAGCAAACAGGGAAGTTATTGTTAATATTAAACTTCACCGGTGGGAATATGAAGGTGTATTGAATTCTGAGATCCTATGTAGTATAAATGTGCGAAAGAAATTGAAATCGGTTCATCCTAGCCTGAGAAAAGGCAGAAAGAGTGTTTTATGGCCTCACTGTCTAACCCTACATTGTCCTTAATGTGAAATTACAGTAAGGGTTAGGATTAACAGGACAGCTGGGCCAAGGGAAGACTGAGGGAAGACTGAGGTAAGAAAAACCTCATTCATTATATTATAATAGTGATTTTATAATGATAGAACGCCTGTTCCGTATGGGTGAAGTATTCCTTTAACTTTGATCTAATTTAATAATCCTCAGAGAATGTTAACATCAACATCAAAGAACAGCTGTGAAACATTAACCAGGGTGCTAGTAGATGGTAAGATACAGCTCCAGAAACAGTGCTGTACAGTGAACATACAGGTATGGGATTTTTCGATATTTTTCCCTTAGTGAATTCTTTCTCTTGTATGTGGTTGTGACCTTTTGCTATTTCATCACCGTACAAACCGATACAACACGTTTGTTTATGATTAAATTACTCAAGCACAAAGTTCTTCATAAATCTACAATGAATGAACAACACCAATCTTATGTATTTCACTTTAAAAGATGAATTTTATTCTTGCACTCAGAAGGCTCTGGCAACCCAGAGACCTAAATATATGACATTAATATTGTGTTTCTCTACAAGCTGTTTACAGTTATCCAATTAAAAATGTATTTTCATAAATATTATAAAATTTCGTCTAAAAAACTGCTTTTTTGCTGTCTAGAACATTTTGCAGGGCGGTGTGGGCGTGGCCAATAACGTTCTGTAAGGGAACGTTCTCTCACTCACGGTGCTGAGCAGGTTTAGCCCAGTTCAGACCAAAGATTCACCACACAACGAGACGCAAACTTGAAAATGTTGCAAATGCTCACAACGAGCCTGAATCAGTTCACACTGCTGCACCGGGCTGCGACGGTAGCTGGCCAGAAAACATTAAGAGACCAGTCTGTATTTTTCTTCAATCTTCATCTCTACATAACTTATTGAACATGCTCTTAATGACCAAAAAAGTTATTCGAATTTGGTAGAAATGTTGTCAATAGTTTAAATTATAAAATCAAAATGTTCATTTTACTCAAACATATGCCTATGAATAGTAAAACGAGAGACACTGTTTTCCATTATGCTTTTAGGTTCATCACAGGAGATGCTTATGACACACATCATTACCTACCTTTTATCTACCAGGCCATTGCTTAAAGAAGACATTGTTTCTTAGCAATTTTTGCCTGTTTAAATAAAGGATGATGATGATGATGATGATGATGATGATGATCATTGTGATTTGTATAGAAATGTTGGGTGGTCATCTCTAAATGAAAGACGTGACGCACATTGGCATGTTTTTATTTATAAAGCCCTGACATGCTCATGCTATATATTCCTTACGCCAGGTCTGAGCTCGGTAAAACAGCTTTTAGCTTTAGTGCCCCTGACTCCTGGAACAATTTACAACTTAAAATTAAAATAAATACATTAATATCTTTTAACAAGTTTTGACATATTATTTTTAATCTGCCGCACATAAATTGTAACTGTTTTGGCTAAGCAATGCTCTTCTTCTCCATTTTTGGAATGTTTTAATAGTTTTTTTTCTCTCCTTGTAAACGGTTGTGTATTTGTATTGTATATTTGTAAAACTCGACGTTATTGTAAAAGAGTGTCACCCCTCAATTGATCTTTCGAGGTTAAATAATAATACATCTGCATAATTTGTGCCATGAGTAAAATATCTGAAATGTTTTTGGAACTTTGCTTGCATGTCTAGTGATGTTGGTTTTCTATGTAGTGAGTCCAGGGACCTAGACAGGTGGTAATTAATCTGAGTGGGTCGCTGGGTGAAGGAGATTTAAAGCCGTACTCCATTTTTTTCCGATAAACGATGTAACTTTATGACGTGCACAGACCAGACGGCCTGCGCGTGATGTCACACGTTCCTGACACATCGTCAGCTAGACGTGTTTACTGTCTCTAATGCAAGAAACAGATTTCCATTCATTGAAAGCACCAAACGTAGAAGTTTTTTGGTATTTTAAGCGAGTGTGTTTGTGTGTGTGTGTGTGTTTGTGTGTGTGTGTGTGTGTGTGTCCATAAGATAACACATTAAAGACCTACTTCACCGGTGGAAGTATGAAGGTATATTGAACTGTGAGATCCTATGTAGTGTAAATGTGCAACATTTTAGCTAAAAGAACCATTCCGCTTACAGCACCTTTAACTGTCCCCATTAGCTGAACTCTTCACAAACTTTTGGGGATACATTTAATTCTGATGGGAAATGATCTTTTATTTACTCATTGGTCAAAAGTGAATGTTTTTTCATTTCATTTTGTACACTTCAAACAGCTCCTTCCTGTCTGTCTTTGTGTCTGTCTAAAGGCCAGGACACACCAGCCCGATAATCGCCGTCGTAGAGTCGATAGAGGGTCGGGACACGAATCTGTTTGGTGTGTGCCGTGACGTCGGCCGACGTAGAGGTCGTCGGGCTTGTTTTGAGCCTGTCGGCCGCCGATTGAACATGTTCAATCGGCGGCCGACCGTCTTTCATTTGGAGCAATTTGATTGGTGGAGGGCTAGCGAATCAGTGAAGCCCGGAAGTGAGGCGGGTAGCACAAACAGCTAACAACAGCTAGCCATCGTTTTAATGTGTTTGTTCGTTTCGTTTTGCGAGTACTCACATGCATCAACCCTTGTTGACTGCTCGACACCATCCTCGACACTCTGCTAAAAATTGTGCTCTTTATGGTCCATAAATATAAATACGTATTTCTATCTATGTTTATGCTCTAGAGAGCTGTCCCATCATTTCCGGCTTTCGTATTTTTTTCGGGCCACAATACAGATTAGCGCCGCCTGCTGTTGTGGAGACATTACGTCCCGCGCAAGCGCAGAGCGTACGGAAAATAAGCAGTCGGCTCGGTGTGTTTTTTGGCCGCAACGGGAAGACTGGAGCTTCCTGAAACGGCCGACTCCATTTTTTGCGTAGTCGGAACAAGTCGGACTGGTGTGTCCTGGGCTTAACTCAGAGTTGAACAGGAAACTAGAGACAAAGGAGGTGACACAGTCGTTAACACAGAAAGATAAGACATTTGCCTACAGAACAAAACAATACAATTAGCTGTGATCCTGTTCAGACTCTCCCTCCTACAGACGACACAGAGACACTGAGGAACTATGGTCATAGAACCCAAACCCAGGATACAGAGGTTCAGTGAATGTGGTGTTGAAGGTGTGGAGGTGGATCAGTGAGTCAGATGAGACTCTGTAGAAGGACAGAGAGCCAGCAGGACAGTCCACATACACTGCTACTCTGCTAGAGACAGAGGAGGAGGAGATTGACGTGCTTATGTTATTGTGACTGACAGAGTAACCACCATGATGAGAGCAGCTCAGACTCCAGGACAGATCATTAAATCCAAACACACAGCCATTACTGCGTCCTTTCCTCCTGATTCCTCTGTAACTCACTGATATACGAACCCATCCACTCCACTCGACCTCCCAGTAACGGCAATCAGTCAGACCATCTCTACACAGCAGCTGAGGCCAGTGGTCAAATCTCTCTGGATGATCAGAATATGGCTGCTCCTCCTCCACACGTGTCACCTTCCTGTTGTTGTCAGACAGTTTGAGCTTTCTGTGTACTGTGTTTGTGTCCAGTGTGAGTTCACAGGAATCTGATGGAGAGAAAAAGACACAACACAGCAGCAGTTATTAATCCATCATCTGTTCATTGACAGTTTGAAGATTATGAACATTATAAACACACTTACACTTCCTCAGACCCAGACCTGGTGTCAGCCATTGGACTCCAGCAGGCTCCATCCTGAGAGGAGAGAGAGGGAGGGCGGGGGAGGGGGTCAGACCAGCATGAAAAAAAATAATCATAGTAGCTATATCAAGTTGTATATAAAGTTGTATATACAACTTGATATACTATGATTTTTTTTAAATAATTTATATATTTATACTTTATATATTTATATAATCCATATATCTGTGTCTATATACATATCTATTTGTATAATTAGCTTTATTTACTAGGGCTGTCAAAAGTTTAACATTTTTAATCAAATTAATCACAGTGCGCTGTGGATTAATCACGATTAATTATACCATTCGAAATATGCCCGAAAATGAATTTTCTCTGCATATTGTTGTATGAACGGAAAGATAAATGACGGAAGGTGGATATGTAAATTTAAAATGTGTTTTTTTATTCATGGAAAATCCCAAATATGGTGTTAATACTGAAAATAACATATAGCCTAATCAAACTAAAACATATGCTACCACACCATAATTTCAATTGGTCTGTATCTTTGCTATGTCTTTGAGCAAATATAGGATAGGCTATAGAATGGCATTTATTTGGTGAATCCATCTCCTCCTGTTGCTCTCGACAGCAACTGCCGCCCGCGACACAGACGTGGCCGTTTGCAGTTAAAAACACGGTATGGGCTAGCTGCTGTTATGTTTGGCCGCGCGCAGCTACTGATCCTGGGTCAGCCACAACTGACTGACTGTAGTGCAGAGCCGGTGGGATGCACAGGCGGGTCATTCTGCACACGCGTTAATTTCGATTCATTAATCACAGAAAAAATAAAAAATTGCTTGTTTTTTTTGTGGTTTTAAGTAGAAAATTCGGCCGAGTTTCTAATTTTATTTTGTGTAGAAACCTGGCTGAGGGGAGGAGGGAGATGTTACGAGAGAGAGAGAGAGAGAGAGAAACTCGATTTGTGTTACTTGATAGTCAACCAGGTCATTGAACTTTATAGTATGTGAATGTAAAAACAGGAGGTTGTGTGATCATAATATCCTGCTTGAAGTGTGACTAGTGGTAGCAGTGAGCTTTTGTAAGTGGTCCCCCAGACCTCCACACAGTAATTTAAATAAGGTAAGATCATCGAGCAGTAGAAAATATGCAATGATTTTTGATCCAATATATGCTTTGCTTTACACAGGACTGAGATGCTACGTGACAGTTTAGATATAAAATGTTTTATATGATGGTTCCAGCTGAGCTTGTGGTCTATTTGAACTCTTTCAATATTACAGCCATCTATTAACATTTACGTCATTATTTAAATTACAATTTCTAAAAAACATGATTTTTGTTTTGCTTAAATTCAATTATAATTTATTATTGTCAAACCACCGTTTTGATTTGCTCATTTCGGATGTAATTAACTCCAGAAGCTGCTGCTGTGAATGTGGGTCGTTAGGGTTTAGGGTTAGGGTTAGAGTTAGGGGGTCAGAGGGTTCAGTGGGTCTGCTGTGATGGAAATGCAAATCCTACAGGGCTGAGGTGCTGAGCCAAACTGAGTCAAATGGAGACGGACAAACACCATTGGTGCGGTTCATATGAGAAACTGTCTCCAGATCTTCCTCCTCTATCAGACTGACAGCAGCCTCTTCATACCTGAGAGTGTCCAGTCTCCAGAGGGGACCGTCCCGTCCAGCTGACAGTAGCTCCACTCCTGAGGCTCCTAGATGGTTGTAGCTCAGGTCCAGCTCTCTCAGATGGGAGGGGTTGGAGCTCAGAGCTGAGGCCAGAGAAGCACAGCCTTTCTCTGTGATCAGACAACCTGACAGACTATACACACACACACACACACACACACACACACACACACACTAAATTATAAAATAAAGCTACGCCTATGTCTTCCTCCCTTTATCTGTCTGCCTACCTTTCTCTCGCCACACTCAGTCACTACTATCCATGCTTAAAGCTACTACGAGTAAGTCGACACGTTGGCGATACACCTTTGAACAAAAGCGGTAGTATTTTTACGACGCCAGCTGTCGTGAAGCTGTTTTCTAGCTCGTGCAGGGCGTGCAAGATTCAAATAATCAGGAAGCAATATAGTGCATGTCCGTGTGTTGAAAGTGTGAGGGCACCGGACTCTTTTCGGCTCGGTGAGAGTGGTGGTGACACAGCATCAACTAATGCCAGTAAGTGCTAAACACACCTGATTGCAATGAGTTGATGCAGTGTCACCTCTCACCGAGTCCGTCTCCTCACACAAAGCGAATGAACGAGAGACGGCAGTTAGTATGGATCACGATGAGGTAATGTGTTTATGTTGTTGTAAATAATGACTATTTCAGATGAATAGTGGTCATCTGATGATGCTGGTGAGGCAAAGTAAACTTTGTTTTAGTAGGCTACCGCTCATTCATTTAGGAGTAAACACTGCAGTCTAGGTTCGCTCCGTGAAATTGTGTATACGTTGCTTGGCAACGCCCTCCTGCCCGCCTATCACTCTCCCTTTTAGCTTTTCTTCATTGCATTTTCTTTTTTTTTCTTTGATGGTTCAGCCCCGTTATCAGTCATTATGACGACAAATAACTGTCTCAAACAAGGCTCCCGCTCCCCTTCTAGGGTGACCAGATCGCATTTCCATTACTTTTCACACGTCCCGCAAATTGAGACGTTGTCCCGCATTGTTATTGAAAGTGAGCCCCCCTTTTTAAATGCGTGGTTTATAATCTGGCATTTATCCGATAGCTGTGAGGAGACAGCAGTCTCCGTTTCTGTGTGTGTGAGTGTGCGTCTCTCCGTTTGTCTGTGTGTGTGTATCGCGCTGTCAGGGGCTGCTGGGTTCAGTGGGCTCTGTGAAGGTGCTGCCTGCTTCAGCGTTTACCTTCCTGTTACTTCAAAATAAAAGCCAACTCACGTTTGTCAAGTGAAATGCTAATGTGAAGCCAGTGAAATGCTTTTAATGTGAAGCCGCAGCCTTAATGCTCTATTTGTTTACAGTAGCTAACTTAACTGCTGCGCGCTGATCTAAAGATAGTGTTTTTTAATATAGAAAGCCGTGTCTCTGGCAGTGGTGACATGAGTTTATTTTGCTTAAAAAAAACGGCACTTTGTCCCGCATTGCCCCGCACAAACGTAGTCTTTGTCCCACATCTGGTGAATTGGGATCTGGTCTCCCTATCCCCTTCCCTCACCTGGAGCCATAGGCTTCTCAAATCGTGTTCCTGCGCCACACTGAAATCTGTGACCAATGCGGATATGTGACCATAGAGCATGCACGTGTGAACCGAAAATCGGACTGGGTGTACGACCAGATTAAATGCAGTAATAAAAACTATATGAAAACGTCTTTCTTTGCACTGATGGTCTCGTTTGCTGTTAAAGGTAATTTATGATTATGAGAGGAAACATGAGGCTGTTTAAAAGATATTTAAAAGTTACTTGTTGCCGCTTTAAAGGAAGCAAGATTATAACCTAATTTAGCACTTTATTTAGTCTTTAAATATTTTATAGCATTTGTGGTTATTTTCTAATTCACAATGGATTTTTAAAATAAAACGACAAAGCTATCTGTTGATAATCTGACCTGAGAGTTTCCAGTTTACAGTGTGGACTCTGCAGTGCAGCAGACAGATGCTTCACTCCTGAATCCTGCAGGTCGTTGTTACTCAGGTCCAGCTCTCTCAGACTAGAGGAGGAGCTGAGAACTGAGGCCAGAGCTTCACAGCTTCTCTCTGAGAGGTTACAGCCACTCAGCCTGGAGAGACAACAGTAAGGGAAAAATAAATATGTTTTCAACTTTATCTTGTTAAAAGATTATTTACAGATGAATAAATCCTACTCACAGAGCTTTGTTGGAGGATTTGACCACTGGCAGCAGCCTCAGAAGAGCCTCTTCTGAAGCAGAGTATTTCTTCAGGTCAAACACGTTCAGATCTTTTTCTGATGACAGTAAGATGAAGACCAGAGTTGACCACTGAGCAGGAGATAGTTCATCTGTGGAGAGACTTCCTGAGCTCAGGGACTGTTGGATCTCCTCCACTAGAGAACAATCATTCAGTTCATTCAGACAGTGGAACAGATTGATGCTTTTCTCTGCAGAGGGAGAATCTTCGATCTTCTTCTTGATGTACTTCACTGTTTCCTGATTGGTCTGCGAGCTACTTCCTGTCTGTGTCAGCAGACCTCTGAGGAGCTTCTGATTGGTTGGCAGTGAAAGACCCAGGAGGAAGCGGAGGAACAAGTCCAGGTGTCCATTTGGACTCTGGAAGGCCTTGTCCACAGCACTCTGGTAGAAGTGTGTCTCTGCAGATTCATCTGAGGTTGTTTCTTTTTCTGTCACCATATCGAAGTGTATATTTGCAGATTCTTTGTCAGTTGTAGTGTAATCCTTAGACGACAGAGCCTTGTCCACAGCACAGTGGTCACAATGTGTCTGTTTAGGTTTTTTTCCGAAGCGTTTAGACCACCAGGACATTTTTCTTTCTTGAGTCGCAGTTGCAGATTCCTGGGAGGTTGTTTGTTCTTCCGACATCAGATTGACTCCAGAGTTGATGAACGTTAGATGGACATGAAGAGCAGCCAGAAACTCCTGAACGCTCAGATGGACGAAGCAGAACACCTTGTCCTGGTACAGTCCTCCCTCCTCTTTAAGGATCTGTGTGAACACTCCTGAGACCACTGAGGCTGCTGTGATATCGATGCCACACTCTGTCAGGTCTGATTCATAGAAGATCAGGTTTCCTTTCTGCAGCTGCTCAAAAGCCAGTTTTCCCAGAGACTCAATCATCTTCCTGCTCTCTTGACTCCAGTGTGGATCTGTCTCAGCTCCTCCATCATACTTGACGTTCTTCAGTTTGGCCTGAACCACCAAAAAGTGGATGAACAGCTCAGTCAGGGTCTTAGGCAGCTCTCCTTCCTCTATGGTCTTCAACACATCCTCCAGAACTGTAGCAGTGATCCAGCAGAAGACTGGGATGTGGCACATGATGTGGAGGCTTCGTGATGTCTTGATGTGGGAGATGATTCTGCTGGCCTGCTTCTCATCTCTGAATCTCTTCCTGAAGTACTCCTCCTTCTGTGGGTCAGTGAACCCTCTGACCTCTGTCACCATGCCAACACAGTCAGGAGGGATCTGATTGGCTGCTGCAGGTCGTGTGGTTATCCAGAGGCGAGCAGAGGGAAGCAGTTTCCCCCTGATGAGGTTTGTCAGCAGCACATCCACTGAGGTGGACTCTGTAACATCAGTCAGGGTCTCATTGTTGTGGAAGTCCAGAGGAAGTCGACATTCATCCAGACCGTCAAAGATGAACACAACTTTGAACTTTTTAAAGTTGTAGATTCCTGCTGCTTTGGTTTCACTGAAGAAGTGATGAACAAGTTCCACCAAGCTGTACTTTTTCTCTTTCAGCACATTCAGCTCTCTGAAAGTAAATGGAAAGGTGAACTGAATGTCCTGGTTGGTTTTGTCTTCAGCCCAGTCCAGAGTGAACTTCTGTGTTAAGACTGTTTTCCCAATGCCAGCCACTCCCTTTGTAATCACTGTTCTGCTTGGTTCATCTCTTCCAGGTGAGGCTTTGAAGATGTCTTCTTGTCTGATAGTTGTTTCTGGTCTGTGTGGTTTCCTGGATGCTGTTTCAATCTTTCTGACCTCATGTTCATCATTGACCTCTCCAGTCCCTCCCTCTGTGATGTAGAGCTCTGTGTAGATCTGATTCAGAAGAGTTGGGTTTCCTGCTTTAGCGATCCCCTCAAACACACACTGGAACTTCTTCTGCAGGTTGGACTTTAGTTCACCCTGACAAACTTCAGCAGAAAGACTTCCTGAATGAACAAACACAAGAATGAATCAACAGTCGAAAACAGCACATTATAATATCACTGAGGGCTTCATGATGAAAATATGAACGCACACACAGTATAAATATACAGAACAACATATTACAAAACTATCTCTAACTAACCTCTGTATTAAAAAAACTAATATAATTACCATTAATGTATTAAAGGCTATTGCATCACACATCATCCTCCCCCCCAGCCAACCACCACCTAAACTAACACATTTCCTGAGGGAAACACTGAAATATAATATCAACGAGTGATTCATGATGAAAATATATAAATAAACTGATATAAACATGTCTCCCTCCATCTGGTGAGTAAATGTCCCATTTCTCCATCATGTTAAACCTTTAAAGAAATCCTCTTACTGCTCCCCAGAAGGTCAGCCAGCTCCTCCTGCTTCATTCTCCTCAGGAAGTCCAGTGTGATCTTCAGAAATGCCTCTCTGTTGCTGCCCTGCTCCTCATCCTCACTCTGACCCTCTAAGCATTCTGGGTAATCTGGACTCAGAAGCTTCTGCATCTTCTTCAGCTCGTTCTTCACAAACGTGACAATGTTTTCCTCCAGCAGCTGGAACAGAATATTAAATGAACAACACGATCAAAGTAAAATCATGAGGCAAACATCAGATCATGTTGGACTGACTGACAGACAGTCCACTGGTCTTAACTGTTAACCTTTATTTCCACAGGTAAATCCCATTTAGACCGAGACTCTTTTTCAAGGGAAACCTGTTCTCATTCCCACGTTACCATTCACACACACATTCATACACCGATAGCAAGCTGACTTTCGGGAGCAATGTAGAGTTCAGTGTCTTGTTCAGGGACACCTGGACATATGGCAGTGAGACGGGGGATCGAACCACCGACCCTGCAATTGAGGGTCGACCACCCTACACACTTAACCACAGCCACGCTGAAGTTAGTTAAACATGGAGGTTGATGTGAACAGAACACATGGAAAGTAGTTGTTGTTCATGTACAGACCCTGAATGTGGAGTCCAGGTGTGTTTGATGCTGCTGGTCAGACCGACCACTGGGAACCTCTGAGATCTCCTGGTCGACCCTGTGGAGAAACCATACATGCAAAATCATGTTGGAAAAGTATTCCATTGTTTTTTGAACGAGTAGTAGCCCTAACTGACTGTTTGTGGACGTCTATCCATCAAAACTATGACGTAGGTCCTTAGCAACGGTCATTAAATCCTTGAGAGCGGTCTGTCTTGCTGGAAATAAAAGAACTGTAGAATGCCGTGATTGACCAATCAGAACACAGGATTTATCAGTGCCATGTAATAACTGGGGTTAAAGTTTCCCTCCAGGGGCAGCTGGTGTCTGCAGAACAGAGGGAAGGGCAAACCCAGGGGCCAGGCAGAGATACAGCAGGAGGCCTGTTAGAGCAGCTGAGCTAAGCTGGGATCAGCTTCTGCATGACACCAGGAACACGCCATGAACACGTCAGTGGAAACCAGGCTTAAGTGTTCACAGATCTTCAAAATTAACTTTTTGAGTGAAACTGTCTCCTGGGGAGCTTGGCATTTGCACAACTAATTAAGTTCTAAGTACAACAGAATACTTGACCAAACCAGATCCAATATTAAATAAAGTCAAAAGTTGAATATATATAATAATTAGGGCTGTCAAAATTAACGCAGGGTGATTAATTTCTGGAATTAATGCGTTAATTTTTTTTAACGCATTTAACGCATGTGCAGAATGATCCGCCCCGTGCATCCCACCCGCTCTACACTACATTAACTCTTACGCTGTGGCTGACCCAGGATCAGTAGCTGCGCACAGCCAAACATAGCAGCACGCTAGTCTATGTTTTAAACTACTAACTACGGACCTATAACTGCTGCTAACGGCCACGTCTGTGTCGCGG
This sequence comes from Hyperoplus immaculatus, assembly GCA_949357725.1. Lineage (NCBI taxonomy): Eukaryota > Metazoa > Chordata > Actinopteri > Uranoscopiformes > Ammodytidae > Hyperoplus > Hyperoplus immaculatus. The sequence goes on from CASHTC010000279.1 coordinate 351,297, forward strand.
CTGGCAGTTGCTCTCGGAAGCAACAGGAGAAACATTCTGCTCCGTTCAAGGGAGGAAACAAACGTCTGCAGTTTTCAGAGGTGTGTGTACGTGACAACAACGTCGGCCACACACACACACACACACTGTAGCAGAGGAAACTGGTGGATGTATCGGTACCGCGCTGATCTGCTTGTATCACAGGTTTCACTTCAGAGGTGTCGGCCAGAACAGCACTTATGGCCAAAGGCGTCAGACTATAAGCATGAGACTAGGAGAGGAGGAGTATGTTTTATCCGCTCTTTATTTTCCTTCTTTCACAGATACAGCAGCATAGATCGCAGGAAAAGAAACACAGGCTTAAACTCCGCTCGTGACTCGTGAGGAGACGTTACAACAGCTGTTGCGACCCGCGAATCGTGGCCGTTAATAACTTGCATAAAATATAGCCTAATTTATAACAGCGATCGGGACTGCATGTAGGCTACTTACTCACTCACGGGTGATTCCCATAAACTCAAATAAACACGTTTCACATGTGGAATGATCGATTACTGCGGCAACGCTCACACATCCGACCGAGGGAGAAGAGAAAGGAAACTTACTGAACAGACTCTCCGGCCGACTGACGTCACGGCAGCTAACTGACAGTTATCCACACTGAATAAAACACATCTTAACACACTGTAAAAAATATCAAACACTAACTTATGAACTTTGGGGCCTTTTCTACACACAGACACACGAACAAACTGCAATCAGGTTGTATTCAGGAATGCAAAACCATGGATTCACTCAATACATGCCATTGTAGCCTATGCTATATTTGCTGAATAGAGACAGCCAAATTTAAGTATGGTGTGGTTGTTTTAGTTGATTATAATTTATTTGCAGTAATTACACCATCATTTGGATTTTCAATGAATAAAAACTACATTTAAATGTATATATTCACCTTCTGTCCTTTATCTTTCAATTCATATAACAATATACAGAAAAAAAAAGTAATTTTTTGGGCCTATTTCAAATGGTAGAATTAATCGTGATTAATCGTGATTAATCCACGGAATCCTGTGATTAATCTGATTAAAAATTGTAATCGTTTGACAGCCCTAATAATAATATAAATGATTTATAGACATGAATTTGATGATTTATTGTAAGTTTAAAATCCTTACCTTAGATCAGCAGATGGATGTCCATGTTTGAATAATAAAGGAATACTCTCAGGCGCATCACTCTTCATGGACATACAGCTGGGCTCTGGTGTTTCCAGCTTCCTCCTGATAGAAACACAGTCAATAATCTGTACTGCACCCAGAACACAGTAGTCACACTGAGCAGCTTTCACATGTGAGAATATGAATGAACCAAGCGGAAAATAAACAGTTAAAATATGAATCAGTGATGTTTAAATGTTAGTAACAGTTTACCTCTTTGCAGCAGACGGTTCTTGTCCTTTAAAATCAATCAAAAAAGGTTTTGAGTCGTCACTTTTGAAGGACAAACAGCTGGCTCCAGGTCCAGGAGAGTCTGGTCTCTCCCTATTAAAAAACACAGAATTGACTTTCTCACACATCGTCAACCGCACAATGCAAATTCAAATTTGTCTCTTCGCATATCCCCTCAAGTTTTCCACTTCAGAGGGGGTCAGAGCCTTGCTCAAGGACACAATGGTACAGATGGTGGTCACCGTAGATGTAATAGCAGCCACCACTAGTTTTACTACTAACACCCTCCTGTCCGGTGCCGGGGATCCAACCAGAGACCTCATGGTTACTGGGAGGAGGAACCAGAGACCTCATGGTTACTGGGAGGAGGAACCAGAGACCTCATAGTTACTGGGAGGAACCAGAGACCTCATGGTTACTCGGAGGAGGAACCAGAGACCTCATGGTTACTGGGAGGAACCAGAGACCTCATGGTTACTGGGAGGAGGAACCAGAGACCTCATGGTTACTGGGAGGAGGAACCAGAGACCTCATGGTTACTGGGAGGAACCAGAGACCTCATGGTTACTGGGAGGAGGAACCAGATACCTCATGGTTACTGGGAGGAGGAACCAGAGACCGCATGGTTACTGGAAGGAACCAGAGACCTCATGGTTACTGGGAGGAGGTACCAGAGACCTCATGGTTACTGGGAGGAGGAACCAGGGACCTCATGGTTACTGGGAGGAATCAGAGACCTCATGGTTACTGGGAGGAGGAACCAGAGACATCATGGTTACAGGGAGGAGGAACCAGAGACATCATGGTTACTGGAAGGACCGCCTCCTCTAGGACATCCTACCACCTAGTCCTGGGTTTTGGTGGTGCCTGGAACACCTCCCTAGGGAGGCTCCTCACCCTTACCAGATGCTCCAACCACCTCAACTGGCTCCTTTCTACCAAAGGGGCAGCGGCTCTACTCTGAGTCTCTCAGGATGACTGGAGCTTCTCACCCTGTCTCTAAGGGAGACTCCAGCATCTGTGTGTGTGTGTGTGTGTGTGTGTGTGTGTGTGTGTGTGTGTGTGTGTGTGTGTGTGTGCGTGCCGCCCTCCTGAGAAAACCCATTTTGGCCGCTTGTACCAGTGATCTAGTTATTTTGGTCATGACCCAACCTTCATGGCCAAGTGAGAGTAGGAACCAAGATCCACCGGTAGTTGCAGAGCTTTGCCTTCTGGCTCAGCTCTCTGTACAGCCCTCGCTGCTCCAGCCAATCTCTTGCTCCATTGTCCTAACTGACTAACAACAAGACACAACTAACCCTAACCCTCACTCTCCAACAGACCCAGAGGTACTGGAACTCCTTCCCTGCCAGAGCTTTGAGAGCGAATAATGATTGTGGAGTGATAATCTGAGATCTGTGTTATTATGTGTTTTTAAAGCAAACAGTTGAAGGAATGTTGAAAAAAACTGTCTACTGGGGAGCTTGGCATTTGCACAGCCAATAAGTACAACAGAATATTTGACCAAACAACGTCCAATGTTAAAGGTTCAGTAAGTGATTTGGTCCTTTTAGCTAACTTCCTGTCAGTAACTGCAGTTAGCAGTCCCCTCCCTCGTCCCTACGTCACCACCACATGAACACACAGCTGTCTTCATCAGATAGTGCAGCAATGGAGAGCAGTGAGTCATCGTTTACAGGCTCTGTCTCCTGATTGGATAAAAATGAGCAGGACACTGGGAGACCTGTGTTATGAACTGTGCATACTGTTTCAGCGAGTAATGTATGATTATAGTGATTTAACACGTGTATTAACAAAAAATCTTGCTTACTTCTCATTTTAAACTGATTTCAAAAGTTGAATTATACAATTGTGAGAATATAAATGAACCATGCTGAAAATAAACATAAACAAATCAAATCGGGATTAATCCACAGCTACCTTGTGATTAATCAGATTAAAAATGGTAATCGTTTGACAGCCCTAGTAAATAAAGTACATTAAATTATACAAATAGATTTGTAGATATAAATAAACAGTCACAACTTGAATCAGAGATATTTAAATGGTCGAAAGAGTTTACCTCTCTGTAGCAGACGGTTGTCCTTTAATATCAATCCAAATATGTTTTGAGTCGTCACTCTTGAAGGACAAACAGCTGGCTCCAGGTCCAGGAGGGTCTGGTCTGTTGAACATAACGCAAGCACACACACACACACACACACACACACACACACACACACACACACACACACACACACACACACACACACACACACACACACACCTCTGAGAGTGAATAATGATGGTGCAGTGATTTGAGTCATGGACAGTTAGAGATCCTCATGTCACCTCTGAGCTTTGGTCTGGCCGCCATGTTCCCCTCCCTCCTCTCTGTCCTCACTCTGATCCATAGCAGAGCCCACACCTTCACACACACTTTCACCTGCAGAGAAAACAAATCCTTTCTTTCCAACACACACACACAAACACACACACACACCTGTGTGAGCCGTTTCAGACAACAAGGATACATTATTTGTATAATTCCAAACGTTCAGCAGATGGCGCCAGATCAAAGCCAGAAACAGACTGTTATGTGCAGGTCTGTTCTATGTTGCAGAGCTCCTGAAGCCTCTCCTTCAGCCCCTCCCTCACCTCGTTAACTGCCACCTGCGCTGCCTATTTAAGCCTGGAGGCTTAATTGGTTCACTCTCTCCAGCCAGGGCCAGCAGCATGGCTCCCACTCACCTTTTGGTTTAACCTATGCTACAATAAATGCAGTTTTCTTACACCTTTAACTTGCTTTCGTGTACTTTATGTTGCTTCCCCGAGCCGGGTCGTAACATATTGGGGGCTCGTCCGGGATCAATCCGGATGAGTTTTGTTGAGTTAATTTGTTCTCTTTTTCCCCTAGACAATTTTGTATGCTTTGGTGGTGTTTGGCAGTGTGGCTGTGAGTAGCTCTTCTCATGGTGAGTATGGTGAGTATAGTATTTGAGTGCTTTTGATTTAAAGTGTGAGTGGTCTCCCTGGTTAGTTAGGGAGTGTGCCAGCTGGACAGAGCAATCTGTCCTTCCATCAGTGCACTGTTTGTTATTTTGCTTTTTTTATTTTCGAGGTATCCTGGGCGGAGACTTGTCTCTGGTGGGGGCGAGCACATCAGGGCCTTGGTCTGAGGTTAACTGAGCTTTGCTTTAAAGAAGCCTCGAGCCCGGTAACCCTCAGAAGACAGGTAGGTTTAGTTTAAAGTTAGGCAGGTACCAGGGGGGCTTGCTTTTGTGATCTTTTGCACTCGGAGGCTTGCTCACTGTGCCCATCAGTGATTGATTTGTAATGTTAGCTGAGTTAGTGATTGCTTTATGGGGACAGTTGTGGTAACGTGTCCTGGATCCTAACTTAGTTTTTTTTCTGCAGCTTGTGGATGTGTCAAGTGGTGGTGTGTAACTTGACTTTGTAGGCTAGTTCTCCTGAGGTTGTGTTGCCTTAGGTTGGATTACCAGCAGGTTCTATTTTGGTAATAGTTTCTGTATGGGTAATATTTTGTGCTACTTAGTAGTTGTTGGGAGTTCTAAGCCTATTTTTGTGATTGTGGTTTAAAAAAAAAAAAAAAAAACCCATTTAGTAGAGATGATTTGTGACTAGCTGTAGTATTGGTAAGGTGTACACTGTGCATACTGGTTAAGTTGGAACCTTGTGTAAAAACATTGGGGTATTCTGTTTGTTTTGTTTATTTTGTGGCTAGTAAAGTTATCTACTATGGCAGCACCCACAGTTCTAGGTGACTTTATTAGCGCACCCTCGGAGGAGTTGCTATGTCAGCTTTCTAAAGAACAGCTCCTTAGCCTTGCCAGTCATTATGACATTGAGATTACCAGCAGTGATAAACGCCTTAAAGATAGTTTAAGGGAAGCACTTAAGGCTATTCTAGTAGAAAGAGGCGTTCTAGAGCCACCGTCTTCGCCAACATATCAACAACTTGTTCTTCCTCAAATGTCAGAGGCTGTGCTTGAGTTTAGGATGAAGGAGTTGGCTTTTTTTGTTTTCTGACGTGCCGACTTGTACAAATGTTCTCCAGCATGACATTGATGTAGGGGATGCTGCACCTATTAGGCAACACCCTTACAGAGTAAATCCTGAGAAACGCCAGCTGATGAGTAAAGAAGTGGATTACATGTTGCAACATGGCATTGCAGAGCCTAGTGCTAGCCCATGGAGCTCCCCGTGTTTGCTAAAAGGGCCAGCAGCACTAATTGTCTAAGATCCTCCTTAGTTTCCGCCCTCTGTGATCTGCACCAAGAACTAAAACTGATCTCCTTCTCCCTCGCAAACTCCACATAAGTTTGGTCATCCTGTTTACTGAGTCCTCTAAACCGCTGGCGGTACGCCTCCGGAACAAGCTCATAAGTTCTTAGAATAGCACTTTTAACTTTTTCATAGTCCTTGGTATCCTCAATACTTAAAGCAGTGTAAGCGTCTTGTGCTTTTCCCATCAAAACGCTTTGCAAAAGTGATGTCCAGGCATGCCTTGGCCACTCTGAAACGGTGGCCACCCGTTCAAAATGAGCGAAGTACTTCTCAACATTTTTCTCAGCAAATGGAGGTACTAGTCTAATGTGTCTTGCTACATTAAACTGAGACGAGGCAGCATTAGATGAGCTCAGAGTAGCATGCTTAAACTCAAGGTCTTTAAGGAAACGCTCGTGCTCTAAGTGCATCTGCGTTTCTTTGAGGATACGCTCTTTTTCTAGTTCTTTTTCTTTGAGGATACGATCTTTCTCTTTATCCTCTAGCTCTTTTTCTAGTTGCCGTTCTCGAAAAGCCAACTCCTTCATCCTAAACTCAAGCACAGCCTCTGACATTTGAGGAAGAACAAGTTGTTGATATGTTGGCGAAGACGGTGGCTCTAGAACGCCTCTTTCTACTAGAATAGCCTTAAGTGCTTCCCTTAAACTATCTTTAAGGCGTTTATCACTGCTGGTAATCTCAAGGTCATGAATGTCAGACGGTTATGTGCATTATTTTTCATTGATATTGGTTGTTGTTTTGACTGTGGGTAACTTGGCGGTTGCTAGAGCAACCGTTTTAAGGGGGGGGGGATGTTATGTGCAGGTCTGTTCTATGTTGCAGAGCTCCTGAAGCCTCTCCTTCAGCCCCTCCCTCACCTCGTTAACTGCCACCTGCGCTGCCTATTTAAGCCTGGAGGCTTAATTGGTTCACTCTCTCCAGCCAGGGCCAGCAGCATGGCTCCCACTCACCTTTTGGTTTAACCTATGCTACAATAAATGCAGTTTTCTTACACCTTTAACTTGCTTTCGTGTACTTTATGTTGCTTCCCCGAGCCGGGTCGTAACACAGACCATGCAGAGTGAAGTACAGCAGGCCTGTATACAACCAGTACTCACTACTACTGCTGCTGTTACACAGGGAAATGCAACGTTTTACTACAAGTATTAAGAACAAAATGTCCTTCCATGAGACAGCATAAAGTTAAAACTTCACGTGAAGTGTTTCATTCACTGCTGATACTTTAACTTCAGATTTGACTTGTTGATCAAATACTTTGTGAGTAAAATGTGAATGTGTAAAGTAACGAGCCGTCAGATACATGTAGTAGAACAACAAGTCCAAAGTTTCCTGCTGAAGTGCTCAGCTCCTTTACTGCAGTCACCGTACTAACAGCACACTGTCAGAGTAGATTACTGCACCAACACAATATGTGAGTCATCCACCAATCCGGTACAATTTGAGTCCCTCTGATATTTTTAAGTGTATTTTATCTATGAGATCAATTCAATCTTTCTTAAAAAGCTTTTTACATCAATTGAAGTCCCCCCTTTAATATGATGTAAAACATTACATACATTTTATCCTTATTTCAGTAATTATCTGGTTTTCTTTTGTTGAAACTATCTATTTTGTCATGTCCCCCACAGCATTCAATGAAAATCTTCTTGGGATATGACAAATAAAACTTGAAAAATTTCAATAAATGTTGCCGTACACATAAACCTCTATATGTGCTTTTTTACAGTAAGTGATTTTATTCTAAATAAATTCATGATTATTAATTAAAATCACAATATTTACTTCCATCTCTGGTAATCTCAACCCCGTTACACAAGTCATTCTCCCACCCATAAAAAAATAATGGACTGTTTCATATGTTAAATGTAACATTAGAAGACATGTTAGAGGCCTTCTGAACAACAACAGCAGAAAGAGGCAAGTTGCCATCACCTTTAACAGCTATATTTCAGTCATTTAAATATTGATATTGTAGTCAGTGGCGTGGCGTGGGGATTTTTTTTGAGGAAGCCAAGTGAGGCCAAACCTTTAAAGAAAATAGTACGTTGCAGCTTGGATGTATTTAATGCAACTACAAGAGCTATTTGAGCGCCTGGTCATTTACCAGGACTTACACACGCCTGTATTCTGACCGACACGACACACGCTCTCGCTCTCTCTCGCTCGCTCGCTCGCTCTCTCTCTTTCTCTCTCTCTCTCTCTCGCTCACACACACACACACACACACACACACACACACACACACACACACACACACACACACACACACACACAACAAACAAACCCCCCCAAACACACACACACAGTCCTCCTAAACATTTCATTAAATTATACATTTTATTATAAATGCAACCCCTCCCCGACCGAAATGCAGAAGCCGCTAATGGTCAAATACAGAATCGACAGCGCGCTGTCGGCTATTTCAAGTTTCATGTTCACGTGTAACGCGACTCACACAATCACAGTATTTGATATACATCCGTTTCGTTTAAAACTAGGCCAAATGTTAATTATTCAACACTACTTAAAGACAACACCAAGACAACCCAGAACAAGCGGCTATAAACAATCACAGTCGCATCTGTTCAGGTGAGCCGGCCCTACAGCTGCTGTCCTTGGTGCTGATTCTCAGCATTAACAACCGCGATAAAACAACTATTTCAGTGGATTGACCAATGCAAATTAATCCACGCAATCAAGGCACAATTGACAATAAAATAACACAACAAAGAGCACACATAGCTACACAGACAACAGTAGAGCCGCAACGGGAGAAGGTGTGTATTTTACTCACCCTATTTGTAGAGGAAGGCCATTCTCCTGTCTTTCATGGTGGCGAAGTGGTCCATAACTTTGTCATAGAAATTCCCTTTGGCCTTCAGGTCCTCCACAACTACTGAGTCAATGGAAATTTTCGCTAGGTTCATAAGTCTGTCCTGTCCACATGTGTTCCTCAGGTATGTTTTGATCCTTTTCAGACAGGAAAACGAGCGCTCTGCTGATGTGCTGGTGGCTGGTATTGTGAGCATGAGCTGCAGCAGTTTGTAGACCTCGGAGAGTGTGCCCTGTAGGTCATCCACAATAAGGAGCTGTAGCAAGTCTCCAGGTGGCTTGTGAAACAACGTGTTGTTGTACAGGTTGTGCAGCTCATTCCTCAACTTCTGCTCGTCAAAGAAGGGATACGTCTTCAGCAACTGAGCAAGTTCACTGGTGGGAAATGAAGCAGGCTTGCTGAAAGACGCAAAGGATGTCTGCTCCAGTACACGGAAAAAGCTCAGGTGCTCCATATCGGCAAACCTCTGGGTCATGTGCAATACTATGCCATCCACAATCTGGAAGTACAGACGTCTGTAAGATGCCACAGTGTCCTCTTCTCCTTCTCGGCGCTGCTCGTTGAACCCCTGCTCTAAGTCATCCCAGCCGCGACGACGTTTACGTCGACGGGGCTCTGGTTCTCCGACTGCCTGGACTGCTTCATCATAAATGCCAGTGAACGTCTCATCTGTTCGTGTTGCTTTGAGAGCACTGATCGTGCTCTTGATGCGATCCTGGCATTTTTTTATGTCCACCGTCTTGCTCTGCAGTACTTGGAAGAGTGGTTCTGTGAGGCCGAAAATTGACTGAAAGACCCCGAGCAGTAAGGTGAAGTCAAAATCCTCCAGTTTTTTCTTCAAGGCCGCGCTCTGTGCAACGGTCTCCTTGTCCCATCCGGGCTCTGTCGTCATCTTGTCAAAGGCCACACATAGCGATGTGCGGCCTTCATGAATGGCATGTACCGCGCGGCTTTTAAAGTTCCACCTTACAGCGGACCCCCCTGGTACACGCACAGCCTGATCCACTTCACACAATAATGCCGATCGCTTACATGAACGTGAGAAAAAATTGTGGAAGGCATCGAGATCGGCAAAAAACAGTTTGGCTGCTTGTACGTTATTTGTGCCTTGTGCTAAAACCAAATTTAGCTTGTGCGCATAACAATGGATGAATAGCGCATTGGGGCAGTGTTGTTTCACCAAAGCCTGCACGCCACCGTGTTGTCCACTCATGCAGCTCGCTCCATCGTATGTCTGACAAATGAGTTTTTCAGTTGGACCGTAGTTATCGATGGCTCTCATCACAACTGAAGTTATGGCTTTGGCATCTCTTTCTTTGCTGACATCGAAAAAGCCCAAAAACCGCTCACACACACTGCCTTTCTCGTTAACATATCTGATGATGACAGTGAGTTGGCACTTGTTTGATATGTCGGACGTGTCATCCACTTGTACAGCAATGAAAGGGGACATGTTTATTTCTGTATCAGTCTCATCCTGGATGACTCGAGCTATGCTTTCGATTATTTCATTCTGTATGGTGTTAGACATACCGCTGAAGACTGTTGACGATCCCAAGTGCTCTGCAAGCGTAGTGTCAAACTCCGCAAATGCATGAACTAACTCCACAAAATTGCCCCGGTTTGCGCTGCCAGCTGCCTCATTGTGTCCCCGGAAAGCTTGTTCTTGGCGAGCAAGGTACAATGCGGTTACAACAAGTCTCTTCAAAATATCCCGATTTTTTGTGACCTGTTCATTGTGTTTTTTAACGCCGATGCTTCTCGACAAATCCAAAGCTTCGTCAATTCTGACATGTCCAAACAGTTTAAGTTTGACAGCGCAGTCTATGTGGCTTTTAGATTTTCCATGTCTCTCGATTGCCCGGGACAAGTTGGCAAGGTCCACGAATCCCGTAGTGACCCAGGGATTGTTGAGGGAGCACGAATCGTCAAAAAGAAGACACGGCCAGCAAAACAGCCGCTGAAGTTTGCTGCTACCAGCTAGCCACTCCGTTCGCTTATAATTGTAGTCATTGAACGTCCGAAAGCCCTGTTTTCTCTCCACGCGCAGTTCCAGCTTCGGTGTTGGCCTTCCATCGGTTTTTATTTTTATTCGCTGCTGTTGTGGTAGTTTGGTAAAATTATTTTTGAGTAAATACTCTAAATCTCCACCCTCCATAACTGCATTTGCTAATTAGGCTACTCAAAAATGAGAACAATTCAAAATTTCGCGCTATTATTTTTGTTATTGTTTTTTCGGTGACGTTGACAATGATGCTTTGGTTTGATTGGTGTGAAGCCAAGGGCCGAGTGGCTTCCCTTGGCACCCTCCTGACACCCTCCTGACCAATCACAGGAGGGCAGTTTCCTCACCTGATTGGTCAATGCTTTTTCTTTTTTTTACCAAGGGAAGCCAGCTCGCGCTGGCTTCCCTTGGCTTCCTCGCAGACATACAGTGTGCAGTGTCGTGTTTCGCCGCATCTTCAGAATCTAAATGTAAAGGGGCGCTGTTTCGCGCATTGTGAAATGCTCAACGAGAGGAGAGAAATGGGGAAGAAATGACAGCAACACAGCACCAAAGATTACCGAAACTGTTAATATAAATGTTTTTATTGGATGACAACTACAGCCTAAAAACAGGGAAGCCTGGCTTCCCTTGGCCTCCGGGAGAAAACGCCACTGATTGTAGTCGTCAAGCTTAACAACTCAACCCCGTTACATGAAATAAAGATAGAAAACAATAACTTGTGAAAATTATATTTGTAATTTTGAATAAATATATAATTTCTTATCTCATGCCATGTGTGCTTTCCTGTTATTCACACATGCAGAGCAGCAGCCATAATGAGCAAAAAATCACAACCCCGTTACACTCAACCCCGTTACTTTTTTGACAGTTGAAAGTAATTTGAGTCCAAAATAAACTATAATCTGTATATATGTCCCCTTCAACCCCGTTACAACCCTGTCACACCTGCATTTATGGTATTTAGGCTATTCCTTAAAGCTTATAAACAATATGAACTGTTTGTTGAACTATGTCTGAAATATATAGGGCAATCATCAGAATATTGATTTTAGTTAAAAATATGAAGTAAAACCACATTTTGATCACACTTTGATCAAAAATTGTGTGATCGCTGTCACAAAAGGTACCCATTTCATACTTGAGTATTGCTGTAAAGTGACATGTTGTGTAATTTCTATATTTGCAAATATTGCATTAGTTTGAGGGACATCTGAATAGTACAAAAATGTAGCTTTTATAAAGAATACATTTTATAATCATATTCAGACAGGTGCCACAGTGTCCATAAAGGGGTTGAAAAAAATTGGTGCCAATAACATACAATAATGGCCAATAATTAAAGGTCTTTGATGCCTGAGATGGGAACATATCTGTTTCTTAGGGTTAAATATGTCCTTGATGTTGTGGGATGTTCAGAAAAGTAATACATTTTGGTCAAAAATCCAAAAATAACGGTGACACAACATGGAGGATCTTAGTTAACGGCTGTGTCACCTCCTTCGTCTCTAGTTTTCGGTCAAATGCAGAGTTATGAGTTTTCCACAACTTTTCTGTTTCTACTGAAACTAGATTTACGCTAAAAATAATAAAATATGATCATTATTATTAATAACAGTGAGAGCAGAGTTGATATCTTACCTTCAGCTGCAGCTTTAGAGGAGAAAATAATCTGCGTCACAACGTTCAGTCAGAAGTGAAAGTATTTGAAGCAGGAAACAGCCTGAGTTCAGTCTGCAGTCACGACCCCAAAAAGTTGTTGCGTTGTCATTTTTGCCTCTACAATATATAACTTCAACTGCTACAAACCACAAACGTCTGTAACCTTCCGTCAGTCTGCCCCAGGGCAGCTGTGGCTACTATCGTAGTTTACTACCATCGGTATCAGAGCCGGCCCAAGCCTTCAGGGGGCCCTAAGCGAAATATGATTAGGGGGCCCCTCTCCAATGTTAGTGCTGCTGAAACTATAGATCTTTGTTAAATATCATTCACACACCCAGTGTTTTCCGCTAGTGCCTCCACTGTGCGGCTGTGCGAAAATATTTGACAGGCGAGATTCAGACCCTCCTAGGGGGGTCCCCGGGAGATTTTTTTAACCTTTTTAAAGTGAAATGCATGAATCTGGTGCACTTTGAGACGAAAATTAAGAGGCTAAATCTGAGAAATTGTGTGACCAAATAATTTGGAGACACTGGGTCAGATGAATTAGAAGCTATTGAAGAAGGACACATGGATTTTCCATAAAAATATTAATATAGGCTCCCGGGCCGGGCCCAGCAGCAGACCCGGGTTCGATTCCCACCCACGGTCGTTCTCTGCATGTCACTCCCCTCTCTGCCCCATTTCACCTCTGTCTCTCTGCACTATCAATAAAGCATAAAAATGCCCAAAAAATATCTTTAAAAATATATATATATATATTAATATAAAATAAAATATTATGGAGGGTCCTCTGGGTTAGGCTTGGAGCTCTTTTTCTTTTACGGGACATATTTCTCTGTAATATAGTGAATGCATTTAAATGCAGTGTGAGGAACGAAGCAGAAGAACTCTGTTGTCCAGCTACTGTATCTTTTTTTCCACAGACGAGGCAGAAATAGGCTATAGACTATACACAGTGCATGGGCAACTGAGGATAGCCCCATTTCCAAATGTTTTTAAATAAACTCAATACACACTGTGCATGGATGTGAACGTGATATGATCAGATAATTTCGGATTTCCTCCCAGATGAATTGATTACATTTTTAGGCTATTAATTATCTAGACCAAAACCTTTTATTATTTTTTTTGTATGATAACTCACAGTTGCACAATATGATGTTAATATCAAACACACAAACTAAAAAAAAAAAAAAAAAAAAAAAAAAAATTATTTTATTTTTTTTTGGAGGGGGCCCCCCAGGCAGTCGGGGGCCCTAAGCGGCCGCTTAGTTCGCTTATTCCTCGGGCCGGCTCTGATCGGTATGACTGTGTGTGAACGAATTGAACCTGGAACCCTGTAAGCGTCTTGAGTGCCTAGGTCAGTGGTGTCCAAACTACGGCCCGCGGGCCCGCTTTTTATTGGCCCGCGGCCGATTTTAGGGTCCTGTGTTCTGACCCCCAGGCTGTGTTATAATCTAACTGGTTCTATCTTTCATTTGAATCTTATTAAAACCTTTTGAATTATAATATGTTGTATTTGATTTTGTTCAGAGTTACTTTCAAGTGTTTCGAAAATTTGCTTTGCTTAATTGACCAAACCCCATCATTCTTTTACTAGTCTGACATTAGTTCTGGAATGTGTGGCTAGCTTTCAGGATTCTAACTGTTACAATATGTGTTGTTATGGTAGTTTCAGAGTGGAAAAAATAAGTAGTTCACTTTACCCCCTTGATTTTTCTGGTCTGTCTCAGTTTACCCCACAGCTGGGGTAAAGTGAGCCACATTACCACTTTTTTTAAAACAATCATATTTTCACTGCCCTTTGCCTTGAAAAAATTCTGCTAATGCCAATTTCTATGAAACATCCTGAATTAATGGGAAATGTGTACATTTGAGTGATAAATCATTTTAGCTCGCTTAGAGGGGCGCAAATGTAAAAAGTGGCTCAGATTACCCCGTTCTCCCCTATATATTATTATTATTTTTTATTTTTTTGCATTTCTTAGTTAACTCACTAGTGCAGGGGTGTCAAACACTGATTGATTGGCCCGTGGCAAATTTTAAAAATATAATGTAATATGGCCCTTTTAATTTTTAAATAATTTAAATGCACTCATTATATTACAGAGAAATATGTCCCATAAAAGAAAAAGATCACCAAGCCCATCCCAGAGGACCCTGCATAATATTTTATTTTAAATTAATATTATTATGGAAAATCTATGTGTCCTTCTCCAATAGCTTCTAATTCGTCTGACACAGCGTCTCCATTTTTTTTCATACAAAATTCTTCAGCGTTAGCCTCTTAATTTCCCTCTCAAAGTGCACCAGATTCATGCATTTCACTTTAAAAACTTTAAAAAATCTCCCGGGGGGGGGGGGCATACCCCTGGACCCCCCTTGGAGGGCCGGGATCTCGGCTGGCTACTATTTTCACCCTGCTGGACATTGGACGAAAAAGCAGAAAACACTGGGTGTATCAATGGTTTTTAGGGGATATATCTGTTTAATGTGCAGGTAAAGTGTTGCCGTGAAGAAGGATTACACTTTACGAAGACACTATGAAACTAAACATCAGAGCAGCTACATGTCCTGATAAATGTGTTATTTTTGCAAAGTGGCCCGGCCCTTCGTAGATTTTTCTGTATGTGGCCCTCAGTGAAAAAAGTTTGGACACCCCTGGCCTAGGCAATAAAGCGCTATATAAATCCTATCAATTATTAATTCCTTACCGATTCCTATCTCTCTCTCTCTCTCTCTCTCTCTCTCTCTCTCTCCCTCCCTCTCTCTCTCCCCCTGCCTCTCTCTCTCTTCCTCTCCCTCTCTCTCTCCTCCCCCCGTCTTTACGATGGAGACAGTAATCTGCTCTCCATCGGAATGTTTTTATAATTTAGGGTTCCTGATGATTTTTTGTTTGTTTATCGATCAACAATGTGCTCGACATTCTGAATGAATTAGGCTGTTTGTGACGCTTATGATTATTCATTCAACTGGAGTTTTCTAACATCTGACAACAAAATGATGCAGCTCTCAGCTCTTTTAAATCAAGTATGAAGACTTTTCTTTTTCCATTTTAACCTGTCATTTTTATTTTATTTAAATGTTATTCATTCGCTTTTAAATGTTTTATTAATTCGCTTTTCTAATATGTATTGTGTTTTTTAATCATGCCCCTGTAAAGCACTTCTTTGAATGGCCTTGTGTCTGAATTGTGCTATAGGAATAAACTTGCCTTGCCTTGCCTCAAAAGTGTTCCAGTAATATTGCATGTGAGAGACATGAGGTCACAGTAACCTTTGACCTTTGACCTCCAAAACCTTTTCAGTTCATCTTTGAGTCAGACTTAAAGTTCATGTAAGAAGTATTACTCAATCTCCTGTAATTGAATTCACAACTGTGGGAAAGAATTTTGATTCCAACACCAACTAGGCCTATGGCTATAATTGGTATTTAGAATTTATTTTTCACACAGGGCAATCGAAATTAAAGGTGCAGTGTGTAATATGACATCATCAAGAAAGTTCTACAAAGTTCTAGAATGCAACGCTCCCTGGGTAACCCCACCCCTTTTGAATGATAACAGAAGCTACAGTGGCCTTCAAGGACAAGAACAATTCTAAATTTTAAACAATGCACCTGATGACATTCCAACTATGACACTTTCAAGATGGCGGCACTAGGCATTGGTCCAAAATATGCAGAAATATGGACATATATGAGACCCTTTCTAAGGGGGAAAAAATAATTAAAAAAAAATGTTCAGCTATTATGTACTAAATTAAATGTACTCATGGATATCATAATTACTTTCTACAAAATCTAGTAGGAAATAAAACCCAAAATTCTACACACTGCAGGTTTAAATTTTATTAAATTTATTCATTTCCTCCTACATTTCTGACACACATGCAGTTCTACATATAGGGGATCATCGCACAGGGACTTAGACTAAGGTCTGCAGCAGTTTGGGGTTAAAGGTGAAGTAAGCGGTTTATTTGTGTTAATATATATGTTATATCACTCCATATTCCTACAGCAATCACTTCAACAGAGTGCGG
>CASHTC010000281.1:0-7500 GCA_949357725.1 Hyperoplus immaculatus
GTGTGTGTGTGTGTGTGTGTGTGTGTGTGTGTGTGTGTGTGTGTGTGTGTGTGTGTGTGTGTGTGTGTGTGTGTGTGTGTGCGTGCGTGTGTGTGTGTGTGTGTTTGTGGGGAATCCCCGGGAGGCAAGAGAGGGAAAGTGGATCAGTGGCCATTTTACTTGAGGGCACTTCTTGGACGCAGATAAAAGAAAGAAAGAAACTGTGAGACTGTGAGATATCTCTAAAGACACACAGCTAAACAGAGCCTAGTTTTTCACTGAGTAGCACAGTTCGGTTTGGTAAGGAAGGGTTGCGTTTCCACTACGTATAGCACCCTTACTCTTTTTTTAAATTTTTTTATAAGATAATTTATTTGGGGATTTTCAAGCTTTATTAGATAGTACAGAGTTGAAATGGGGGGGGGGGGGAGAGAGAGAGAGAGAGAGAGAGAGAGAGAGAGAGAGAGAGGGGGGGGTGACCTGCAGTAAAGGTCCACGGGTCGGATTCGAACCCCCGACCACTGCAACGAAGGCCGGAGCCAATATGGTATACGCTCTATCCACTACGCCACCGCAGCGCCTATAGCAGCCTTACTTGGTAGGCAGGGTTTATGCTGGACAGACAAAGTAATTACAGTCTTTGAAATCAGCCCGGAAATAATCGAAATAAAATATGTTGTGGGGCACTCCGGTGGTGTAGTGGATAGAGTGCGTACCATATCGGCTCCGGCCTTCGTTGCAGTGGTCGCGGGTTCAAATCCGACCCGTGTACCTTTACTGCAGGTCATCCCCCCACTCTCTCTCTCTCTCTCTCTCTCTCTCTCTCTCTCTCTCTGTCTCCCCATTTCAACTCTGTACTGTCTAATAAAGCTTGAAAATGCCCAAAAAATAATCTTTAAAAAATAAGTATAAATAAGTAACTAGTTTGTCTACCTGTTGAGCTGAAGGACCAGGTGATGTTCAGGTTGAAGTTGTTTGAGGCGTTGATTGACATGTCCAGGTTCTTGTTGGCCTGCACAAAAACATATAATAATTTGTTTAATACATGTATTTGAAAATACTATTTTAAAAAGGTACAGTGTGTAAGAAGCGGTAGTGTTGTTACTATGCCAGCTATAATTCCAGGGTGAGGGACCCATGACAAAGGCATTAAGAAAAACGATATAAAAATAGCATTCTTGGGGCGCTCCGGTGGTGTAGTGGATAGAGCGCGTACCATGTTGGCTCTGGCCTTCGTTGCAGTGGTCGCGGGTTCGAATCCGACCCGCGGCCCTTTACTGCAGGTCACCCCCCCCCCCCCCCCCTCTCTCTCTCTCTGTCTCCCCATTTCAACTCTGTACTATGAAATAAAAAGCTTGAAAATGCCAAAAAAAAATATATATAGCATTCTTTACATGTAATTTATGATCAGTAACACCTAAGCACACTGCACCTTTAAGCCTTCAACTACGGTTAATAAACCCTCATAAGTCAACTAATAAATCCCCAATGTGGCTTTAAATGTGTGCGTTACCTGCTCAGGCGTGGCCATGAAGTTGATGGCGGTGTAGTGACGATCGTCTTCCTGAAGCAAACTGAAGGTGAACTGGTAATCGATCAACAGGTTGTCTGAGAAAAACAACCACAAAACACAAGAACACACAGTGGTTAAAACAAACCAATCTGGAGATGATAATTGTTAAAAATCATTTAATCTAATTTAAAGCTGCAGTGTGTAGAATTTTGGGTTTATTTCCTAGCAGGTTTTGTAGAAAATAATTATAATTTCCATAAGTACATTTAATTTAGTTCATAAGAGCTGAATTTTTTGAATGAATTTTTTTTCCCTTAGAAAGGGTCTCATATATGTCCATATTTCTCCATACCTTGGACCAAGGCCTAGTACCGCAATCTTGAAAGTGTCATAGTTGGAATGTCATCTGGTGCATTGTTTAAAATGTAGAATTGTTCTTGTCCTTGAAGGCCACTGTAGCTTCTGTTATTATTCGAAAGGGTTGGGGTTACCCAGGGAGCGTTGCATTCTAGAACTTTGTAGAACTTTCTTGATGATGTCATATTACACACTGTCCCTTTAAGTGATGTATTTATAAACGCTTCAGTTAGCTAAAGGTGGAGTCAGTGATTCTGGAGAACGCTTGTTGTCAAAATCCCTTCTTGTCAAAATCAGTGAATATCTCCTCATGATCTGCTACCTGTCTGTACTGTGTGTGTGTGTGTGTGTGTGTGCTGTTTGTTAATACACAGCCTAGGCTCTTTAAACAGGTATGTTACTAGCTTTGTTTAAATACCAGTTTACGGAGCCTAGGCTGTGTATGTATTAACACCAGATTTCTTCTTCAGCACACACACATTATGGACTAAACCCTTTAATTTGTGGAGGAGTATTTGTCTTCTGGCACTGAGCCCACACACACACACACACACACACACACACACACACACACACACACACACACACACCCACCCACCCACCCACCCTTTAACAATGGAACATTTCACATATAAAAACATCCGCTCCGAGTCGTTTTATTGACGGTCCCGTCCGGTGCCGACAGATTTATGAAAGTAAAAACTCTGGAGACGCTGAGTCGATATTCAATTAGATGAATACGGCTACAGTGGTCGAAGATCTCAATCAACAGATAAACAAGGGGTGTGTGTGTGTGTGTGTGTGTGTGTGTGTGTGTGTGTGTGTTGGTATGACAGTGTGTGTGTGTGTGCGTGTGTGTTGGTATGACAGTGTGTGTGTGTGTGTGTGTGTGTGTGTGTGTGTGTGTGTGGAGTGTGAGAGAGAGAATGTGTGTGTGTGTTTGTGTGTGTGTGTGAGTGAGAGAGTGTGTGTGTGTGTGTGTGTGTGTGTGTGAGTGAGAGAGTGTGTGTGTGTGTGTGTCTCCGTATGTGTGTGTGTGAATTACGCAGTAGTCTGATAAATATGAACACAGCCTCTCACAATGTGTAGGCTGAGTTCTAGCAGAAGCAAACAGTAGGAATATGATGACAAAATAAATAATATTTTTTACTGAGATGTAATCCTTTTTGAAAGCTGCTACAATATATCCTGGTCCTACCAGACCATCGCACTTCATTTAGCCTGGTCCTACCAGACCATCGTACTTCATTTAGCCTGGTCCTACCAGACCATCGTACTTCATTTAGCCTGGTCCTACCAGACCATCGTACTTCATTTAGCCTGGTCCTACCAGACCATCGTACTTCATTTAGCCTGGTCCTACCAGACCATCGCACTTCATTTAGCCTGGTCCTACCAGACCATCGTACTTCATTTAGCCTGGTCCTACCAGACCATCGCACTTCATTTAGCCTGGTCCTACCAGACCATCGTGCTTCATTTAGCCTGGTCCTACCAGACCATCGTGCTTCATTTAGCCTGGTCCTACCAGACCATGCTACTTCATTTAGCCTGGTCCTACCAGACCATCGTACTTCATTTAGCCTGGTCCTACCAGACCATCGTACTTCATTTCATTTGTACAGAAGGTCTGGAATCGCTCAATTGACAAACGTTAACTCACTTGAAGGCGGGTGTCTGTTGAAGTTTAAAACTATTGGATCTGCCCGCACCAGTGCCACTCTAGATCTGCCAACCAATCGCATAACGTTTGGTCGTGACGTATGTCATGTGCCGGCTTCTGACTACAACTGAAACTGCCGCACGACCTCAACCTCATTGTTCGCAGCCACTCCCTCTGTTCGCTGATTGGACCGGTATAAATATTGACGGAGTAAACTGACTGAAGGGAAATGACAATTGAGCGGAAGTAGGTAGGCGGGCGGTGCCAGGCTATCACTATGCATTATCTCTTCTAGTCCAGGCATTATATGACCTGACCTTAAAAAAATTGCAACAGAAACCATTCCAACTGTTTTTGACTCATGAATATGTAATAAATAACATACTAAAGGTCTTAAGGAATCCATGTGGTGGAAAGTTATTTTTTAAGGGTTTTCTTAACCACACCTTTTATGCCAATTTTTATTTGTTGATATTGGTGGCAATAGATATACAGTGTAACATAATCTAGCTGTCTTCAGGACTTTCTTAAAAATGATCTTAGGGGGCGCCCTTAGCTCAGTTGGTAGGGCGTCCCCCCCATGGGCCTCGGCCAGCAGCGGACCCGGGTTCGATTCCCGCCTGCGGTCGTTCTCTGCATGTCACTCCCCTCTCTGCCCCATTTCAACTCTGACTCTACACTATCAATAAAGCATAAAAATGCCCAAAAAAATCTATAAAAAAAATTCTCTTAATGTCCCTGTTAAATACCATCCATTTACAGGTAATATGTCGCTGTCAGCGCAAACAAAATAGCTTTTTCAACTTAAAAAAACAATGCTAAAAAAAGACTCTCTCTCTCTCACACACACACACACACACACACACACACACACACGGATGCGTTTGGTTCCCAGCTTCCTCTCTCCCTGCTTTATAATCCCGGGGCGTCACCGAGACCAAAGCAGAATTATGTTTGACAAACACTGTTGTTTTGTTCAGGCTTCATGGCGACTTACAAGCTCACACACACACACACACACACACACACACACACACACACACACACACACACACACACACACACACACACACACACACACACACACACACACACACACACACACACACACACACACACACACACAGCAGATAGCATCAGATCAAAGACAATATCTCTCCTCTCCCTCCAAGGCAGACATGCACTGCTGTTGTTTATCCCATAAGGGTCGTCTGAACCACAGTATTTTGGAGGCTTTTCATATACTTTTTAGGGTGAAGGGAGGTGTGTGTGTGTGTGTGTGTCTGTGTGTGTGTGGACACAGGATGTTAGTGTATTAACCTTAAAGTTTAAAGCTATAGTGCGTAACCTTTTTTATATAAATGAATGACGGTTACATTCAAGCAATCACCAAACGAGTTGACACAAAGTTGATTAAGCCTATCAGCTCCACAAAACTCTCTCTGCATTTCTCAGTATGGCAGCGTTTACAAACTGGTGTCATCGTCGTCGCCACCCCCCCACCCCCCCTTTCCCCCCAGACACTGGTGCAGGAGCTCAGAAAAATCCCAAGAAGAAGAGCCCAAGAAATGTTTCAGTTGTTGATTCTACTGCTAAGAAAAAACCTGGACGTACAGCAGAAGGTATAAAATCCATGAGCCATCACTGAAGGCTTAAAGTGGCAACAAGGAACTTCCAATTTCCTCTCTGGCTTTTCCGGTCTGCCTAACGTAAATTGTCGGCGTGGTTCAGACCTTAGCAAAAGCATTCATATTCGTTTTTTGCACTCATGGTCTCGTTTGCTTTTACATGTCATTTATGATCATCGGAGGAAAAATGAGACCGTTTCAGAAATATTTAAAAGTTCCTCGTAGCACCTTTAACAATTAACAAATGCAAGCCATTGCCAAACGAGTTGACACAAAGTTGATTAAGCCTATTATCAGCTCCACAAAACTCTCTCTGTATTTCTCAGTGTGGCAGCGTTTACAAACTGGTTACGAATGCAAGTTGTGTTTGATTGTAAGGCCATAACAGAATGAGCTCGGTTTAAAAGTTCATCTCCGCTAATTACAAATCCCCCTCAGAGGAATCGGACGGCAGTTTCACGTCTTAGGCGGTCTCAAATTAACACGTGTGCATGTGCTTGAATGAAACGAATCAACTAAAGGTATTACCAGTGTGTGTGTGTGTGTGTGTGTGTTTGTGTGTGTGTGCGTGCGTGTGTGTGTGTGCGTGTGTGTGTGTGTGTGTGTGTGTGTGTATGTGTGTGTGTGTGTGTGTGTGTGTGCGCGTGTG
Source organism: Hyperoplus immaculatus (assembly GCA_949357725.1). NCBI lineage: Eukaryota > Metazoa > Chordata > Actinopteri > Uranoscopiformes > Ammodytidae > Hyperoplus > Hyperoplus immaculatus. Next base: position 5,790 of record CASHTC010000281.1, read on the forward strand.
TGTGTGTGTGTGTGTGCGCGTGTGTGTGTGTGTGTGTGTGAGGTATTAAGAATCCCCAAAAGAATCGTGGAAATAGAAAATAGTCTGTGTCAATTTCTCAGGTTCACAGATGGCTGGTCATCAGAGGTGGAAAGAGTACAAAAATATTCTACTCAAGTAAAAGTATGATTACTTGGATAAAATTTTACTTAAGTAAAAGTAAAAGTACTGGTCTAAAAATCTACTGAAGTAAAAGTGAAAAAGTAGCTGATTTAAAATGTACTTAAAGTACAAGTTACTAGTTACTTTTAACAGCGGGAGGGGACAGGGGTCTCTTCAGTGTAGGGCATTATATATATAAAGACAAACTAGTTTTGTTTACTTAATGCAACACTTTTACAAATTAAAGTACACAAATTAAACAAATCATGTCACCACACATGTATGGATGTATACTGTGTCATTATACTTTAGATAAGCAAATATGGAGCAAATAGTCTGTTAATGGGGGAATGGGAAAGTAACCGGTCTACAAACCTAAACAGACTGCAGCTGCAGTTCTAATAATGTAATTGTGTATAATTGATCTAAACCATGGACATTGCAAGGTTAGGCTGCTCGATTTTGACAAAAATCTTAATCATGATTGACATTGTGTAATCACAATTATTATAGACAATTATTCATTGATTTAAGAACTGCAACATGCACTTATTTAACATTTGAAACCATGACTTTAAACATAGCCTATCCTAATTGAACTGAAAACAAGGAAAATGAAAATAGCCCAAGTAAAAAATATTTTTAATAATTAGATTAAATAAGTGTCAAAATCAAAATAAACCGTTGCAAATGTTGTTGATAGGGCACGTCTTTTGCTAGCAGGAATGTGAGGGCATATTTTATTTATATCTCATGGAGCTGGCTGGATAAGCAAGTTGCATTGTAGGCTACAGTGTTCTTAATTGAAGCCTGTTGTGGTGGCAAGAGTCAAGGAGCTTTAAACTTCCTGTGTTTTTATTCCTTTATTGCTTGGTCATAGACCACTAGGATTCAATTTAAAGTGAGTAAACTAATTGGTCGTGTTGTTTTGAGGTGCAGCTGGGTCGCATATGACTTTTGTTTCTCTCTCTCTCACGGTCGCGCATGTCATCTGACTCGCGTGTCCGCGCGTAACATATCTTGCACATTATTTTAGTAGTTTTATCTTCTCGACCAAAGGCTGACTTTCTGTCGTCTTCTGGAAGTTTTTCAAAGCTCCCGGCAACACGCACCGTCTCCATCCTACTCTGCACTGTTAAGCTGTAAGCTAAACTATCAGGTGAGGGAGGGGCCGATCGCACGGCTGGATGAAAGGTTTGCTGCATTTAAAAGCCTTCACGTGCGGTACAATGATAGTTTAACTAGGATTATTTTGTTTTAATGATAAAGGGAAGCAATGTTTGCTGTTATCATTTAGTCGCTCAATCTGTTCTCTCCTCCTCTGATCATTCACTGTTTGTTTCCGGTATTGTGCTGTAAAAACAAAAGCCCCCCGCGATATTTCTTTTCTTTTCTCTCCTATCTATTTTTTTACTCAGTAACGCAGGTGATATAAAATGTAGCGAAGTACAATACTTCACAATAAACATACTCAAAGTAAAAGTAAAAGTATAGGTTTTAAAAATCACTTAAAAAATTACAAGTACACGAAAAAACTACTCAATTACAGGAACGCAAGTAAATGTAATTC
>CASHTC010000281.1:12500-17500 GCA_949357725.1 Hyperoplus immaculatus
TGGATACAGAAGGTGTGTGTGTGTGTGTGTGTGTGTGTGTGTGTGTGTGAGAAAGAGTGAGTGAGTGAGTGAGTGAGTGAGTGAGTGAGTGAGTGAGTGAGTGAGTGAGTGAGTGAGTGAGTGAGTGAGTGAGTGAGTGAGTGAGTGAGTGAGTGAGTGAGTGAGTGTGTGTTCTGAGTTTTTGATACAGAAGGTTGCAAAGAAGTTTGAATCATCACGTTCTAGAGTAAAATGATCTACTGATGGTTTGAGTGACTGGCATGTAAAAGTAACTGATTTTCTGCATCAACTTTCATCTCCAAAATGGCTGCTTTCCCAAAGCTTCAAAGGGATCATTTGGACTTGAACTGAGACAGGATTTGTTGATGTGTAATAAATTATTCTGTCTTGACATGGGGAGGGCTTTTTCAAATGGTGCCAAGTGGTTGCTACCAAATTGTGGGAAACGAGGCCACACACTGTAAAAAATTAAAAAGTTAGGGGAACTAAAATGTTCTAATTAACTTGCTGTACCTTTTTTTTTTGTTATTGTTGAGGCAGAAACTAACTCTTACGTTTGAATTAAAACGACCTACATCTGAGCCAACTGACGATGTTTTTGTTGATATAAGTTATCAGTCATATATGTAATTAAAATTAAATTCAAATTTGAGTCCTACATACTAAGAATTTTAAACAATAACAGTTGGGTAAACTAATTCTCAGTTTTTTTTATTCGCCCATCCAGATCCATTTAAGCTCTTAAGAACACATCGGTAGAAAGGCTTATATATTAACTTGTGTGAATTTCTATTTGCTTTAATAAACTTTGCAAAACTTTGACCTTTAAATGGTCGTCTTTAGACTGAACACAAACTCATACTGACAGCACTGCAGCCTCCTCACATTCCAGAACATTTCTCGCTTGTCAAAAGTTTGGTAACTTTTCTTCAACCCTTTCACATCAAAAGAAAATACACAAGTGGTTCAGATTTCTCAAGCTCCCCCACACACACACACACACACACACACACACACACAAAAACGCACGCACTCACTCACTCACGCACACACACACACACACACACACACACACACACACACACACACACAAATGCTGCATGAACGCACGCACGCACGCACAGACACACTCACTCACTCACTCACCCACACACACAAAAACAGACACAGACTAACACACACACACACACACACACAGGCAGACACACACACACACACACACACATCGTTACTCTGCATGTATTGTTACATAATCCTTCCAATGACATTCTAAAGCCAATATTGACTTCACCACTATTGTGACAGCTCCCCTTGGTGTGTGTAAAATTCATATTTAAAAGCCATCCATTTCCTTGTATGCTATCTGTGTGTGTGTGTGTGTGTGTGTGTGTGTGTGTGTGTGTGTGTGTGTGTGTGTGTGTGTGTGTGTGTGTGTGTGTGTGTGTGTGTGTGTGTGTGTGTGTGTGTGTGTGTCAGAGAGAGAGTGCAGTGTGCATCCATGTGTGTACATTGTCCTGAGTGCACTCTCTCTTCTTCAAACAGAGCCAGAAGATAATGTCTCATTAATGACATGACATGATGTCGTAGCCATGGAGACATCAAGGAGCCCTGTGACAACACACTTTGAGAGCCGTTAAGAGCAGCGATTGCGTGACTGAATTTAAGCATTAACATTAACTAAAAGCCCTTCACAAAACACACTGGCCATGGGCATTACATTGGTGCCATCTAGTGCCCCCCGGACCACAGGCCTATAGTTCGCTTTGTCTACATTCCCTTTTGTTTATATGCCAGTTTACAGAACCTAGGCTGTGTATTAACACCACATTTATTTCAGTGCCATTGGCCAATATCTCAACATTAGTTTTTTTTTTCAATACTCTGAACCAAAAATCTCAACTTCTAAAGCACTTACATCAACTAAACTTTCCATAATCATTCTCAGCACCGTTCTGAAGGTTATTACAGAAGGATTTGTTCTTATGGTGATAACTGTCTGATTTATGATACGGGGGAAACAAAAATTCTATTGCTTATGAGACATGTTTGCAGTAAGAAAAGAAATCCAACCGTGACAATATGTTTTTAGTATCTTGTGTGATCATCGGGATCTGCGTGGGTCAACTGCAGGGATAGGAGACACGATTTTAAACTGCTTTCTCCTGTGTTCAAGACATATTATTTGTAAAGTTCAGGATTTTCAACTTTTAAGAAAAGAGAGCGAGGGAGAGAGGGAGGGGGAGAGAGGGAGAGAGAGAGAGAGAGAGAGAGAGAGGGGAAAAGGGAAAGGGAGGGAGGGAGGAAGAGAGAGAGGGATAGAGAGAGAGAGAGAGAGAGAGAGCGGGAAAGAGAGAGCGGGAGAGAGAGAGGGGAAAAGGGAAAGGGAGGGAGGGAGGAAGAGAGAGTGAGAGAGAGAGAGAGAGAGAGGGAGAGAGAGTGGGAGAGAGAGAGAGAGAGAGAGGGAGAGAGAGAGGGAGAGAAAGAGGGAGGGAGAGAGAGAGGGATACCAAGATGAAGAGGGCAAAGTGTTTTTGTCTAGGACTTTGTTGTTTTTGGTCTTCCCAGGTGTGAGTGCGGATCACATCGACTAAGAGCTCATTTGCAACAAATTGCTGGTTCTTCCTTTTAAAGGGCAGTCGAAGGAGGAACGCTCTGTTTCAAAACAGATGCTATATGACACACACACATACACAATCGCACGCACGCATAGACACACACACACACACACTCACACACACTGGAGACAGACAGACACACACACACACTCACACACACTGGAGACAGACACACACACACACACTAGACATCATTTTTAGTATTATAACCCACTAGACTAGAATAAAAGTTCAAGTCCTGTCAATGTCAATGGCGCGATAGATTTAGAGTGAGGCTATCATTATTATAGTGAGGGAGGCTCCAGAGAGAACAGCAATCAGAGGAGTTGAGCCTGAGGTTGAAGTGGTCACCTCAAATATGCCTTTGAACGCAAAAACAACTTCTGTTTCAAGAATGTGAACGGTAACAACGGCAAACGGTAACATGAGGTCGTCTTTGTAAGTTCATTTTTATACCTTTCATAGACATAAAGCTCTGGGAATAAAATGAAGAGACCAGTCTGGACTTTTTGTCAAATCTTCATCTCTACATAACTTAATGGAAATGCTCTAAATGACAATATTTTTGGAGGGTTTTTGGTAGAAGAGTGAGCGAGTGTGTGCATGCGTGCGTGCATGTGTGTGTCTGTGTATGTGTGTGTGTGTGTGTGTGTGTGTGTGTGTGTGTGTCAGGGTACTTACAATAGCAGGTTCCCCGGAGAGGGTTTCCAAGGTAACGGTTCTCTGAGTCACATCTGGAAGGCCAGGGGAGAAGAGAGAAAGGTGGAGAGGGTCAGAAAAGGTTTCAACAAAGATTGAGTTTTTACAAAGTGTGTGTGAGTGTGTGTGTGCGTTTGTGAGTGTGTGTGTGTGTGTGTGTGTGTGTGTGTGTGTGTGTGTGTGTGTGTGTGTGTGTGTGTGTGTGTGTGTGTGTGCTTTTTAAAAAACCCAGTGTTAATACACAGCCTAGGCTCTGTAAACGGGCATGTTGCTAGCTACAGCGGCCGCCTTTGTAATGTTTACAAACCCAATTTACTGAGCCGAGGCTGTGTTTGAACAATGTTTTTTTTTTCCCGGCGTGCACACACAGAGAACAGACAGCAGCGGATCATGAGGATATGTTCACTGATTTTGACAAATAGTGATTTTGACAACAAGCGTTCTCCAGAATCACTGACTCCATCTTTAATACATTTTATCAACAAACTTGATGTACTATTGGGTGCTCCGGTGGTGTAGTGGATAGAGCGCGTACCATATTGGCTCCGGCCTTCGTTGCAGTGGTCGCAGGTTCAAATCCGACCCGTGGACCTTTACTGCAGGCCATCCCTCCCTCTCTCTCTCTCTCTCTCTCTCTCTCTCTCTCTCTCTCTCTCTCTCTCTCTCTCTCTCTCTCTCTCTCCATTTCAACTCTGTACTGTCTAATAAAGCTTGAAAATGCCCAGAAAATAAACTTAAAAAAAAAAAAAACCTTGACGTACTTTGGACAACGTTGAAGAGCAAAAACACTTTGACATTCCATATTAAATCCAACAGCTGCCGTCAGTATGGACAGATGTTTCCTCTCCGCCCCCCAAAAGAAGGAAAAAGTGAAAACATTATTTTGACACGTTGCCAGTCACTGTTGTCAAAGCCACTCAGCATTTCATTTAACGTTTTATTTTGACACATAGACGTTGCCGGTCCAATAGATGACAGTTTGCTGATGGACAGTAATTGGCTTTGGTTGAAAGTTATGACCTTTATGTTAAATAAACTGCCTCTACTGAATAGTTAGCTCCACTGCAACACAATAAGGTTAAAACAAACATTAGATCGGGGCGCTCCGGTGGCGTAGTGGTTAGAGCGCGTACCATATTGGCTCCGGCCTTCGTTGCAGTGGTCGCAGGTTCAAATCCGACCCGTGGACCTTTACTGCAGGTCATCCCCCCCCTCTCTCTCTCTCTCTCTCTCTGTCTGTCTCCCCATTTCAACTCTGTACTGTCTAATAAAGCTTGAAAATGCCAAAAAATAATCTTTAAAAAACCTAATTGATTTTCAAGTAGAAATCATAAGGCCTCCGCACACACACACACACACACACACACACACACACACACACACACACACACACACACACACACTTAATGATGATGAAATATCAAGGTTAAAAACAGGTTGACGTGAATGGAAGTAGTTCAGACAGAAAGATATGAAATGAAATATGAAAATGATTGCCTGGCAGTCGAGAAGTAATACGTTTTAAGCTTTTCACTGCAAGCCAAATGGGAACTATGTCTGATAAAAGGACCAAATGTGATTGTTATTTTAATGCGAGTGATTTTAAAGCAATAGTGCGTAAGTTCTGGAATTCTGAGTTAATTACAACAACACTGTCGGTGCATCTACATGAGGTAAAGCCTTCAG
>CASHTC010000281.1:27500-32500 GCA_949357725.1 Hyperoplus immaculatus
GCTCGGCACTAACAGGCGTCCGGCTCCTGATTGAAATGTTTCTCTGTTCTTGAGAGTGTGGCCGTGTTGGAAACGGCCTACTAACTAACGTCCTCCCTCCTACATACTCAACATGTATTATAAAAAAAATCATAGTATACCGAGTTGTATAGATATATTGTATAGAGCAGTGGTTTTCAAACTGTGGGGCGTTATGGCCGGGGGGACGCGGATGAATATGTACATTTGAGTTTGTGTTTTTTATATTAAGATCACGGCATAACTGGACAAGAGTTCTTCTGCTTCGTTCCTCTCACTGCATTTAAATGCATTCATTATATTACTTTTATTTTAAATTAATATTTTTATGGAAAATCCATGAGTCTTTCTTCAATAGCTTCTAATTCATCTGACCCAGTGTCTCCAAATTATTTGTTCACACAAAATTTCTCAGATTTAGCCTCTTAATTTTCCTCTCAAAATGCACCACTCTCAAATTTTCCTCTCAAAGTGCATTTCACATTAAAAAGGTGAAAAAAAATCTCCCGGGGAGGCATACCCCCAGACCCCCCTAGGAGGGTCTGGTTCTCCACTGGCTACTATTTTCCTCCAGCAGGACATTGGAGGCACTAGCGAAAAAACACTGGGTGTGTGAATGACATTTAACTAGTCAATAATTTGGGCAAGTCTGTCTGCCTATCTTTCTCACTCTGCTGCACACTCAGTCACTACTATCCACGCTTAAAGGAAGCAGGATTAAACCACTGGATTAAGATGCTAAAATGTATTAAAAAATGTGTTCAAAAAACGCACAAAAATGTTTAGAATGTTAAAAAACTATGTTTAAATTTGTAGAATAATTAAAAGATCTTTCAAAACACACAGGGATTTAGAAAAAAAAAATGGGGGGAATTTGCTGAAAATGCTGAAATTTGTTCTCTGAGGGGGGGGGGGGGCTCACTCTAACACTTTGAAAACCCCTGGTATAGAGTTTATAAGGATGGGTAGGAGCTGGAATTGTTAGTGGGCAAGGACAGTCCTGTATATACATTGCAAGGGATGACGCATAATGCATAAGCAACATTTATTTAAAAAAAGAAATTGCACTGGGGTGAAACATATGAATAGAAATAGAACATTAAAAGGTGCAGTGTGTAATATGACATCATCAAGAAAGTTCTACAAAGTTCTAGAATGCAACGCTCCCTGGGTAACCCCACCCCTTTAGAATAATAACAGAAGCTACACTGGCCTTCAAGGACAAGAACAATTCTAAATTCTAAACAATGCACCTGATGACATTCCAACTATGACACTTTCAAGATGGCGGCACTAGGCCTTGGTCCAAAATATGCAGAAATATGGACATATATGAGACCCTTTCTAAGGGAAAAAATAATAATTCAAAACATTTTTTTCAGCTATTATGCACTAAATTAAATGTACTTATGGATATTATAATTACTTTCTACAAAATCTGCTAGGAAAGAAAACCCAAAATTATACACACTGCAGCTTTAAATAAAATTAAACTGACAGGTTAAAAGGGAAACAGAAAAAAAGGGACTTGGCCTCAGGTTATTAAGAAACTCTTATACACTAATTAAACCAAACTAAGGAAGATTATATTCCATTTCTGCCAAGCTTGTCCTTAAAAAAACGCCATAAAATTCTACACACTGCACCTTTTAATTTGAGCCACAGACATAGGAACATAAAAAAAACTTTCTTAATGGTTTTGTTCTGTGAAAAAGCCGAGCCTTATAACGTAGTCTCATGATTCACACAGAGGAACCTGTAATTTGGGGAATAAATCACTTCACTTCCAGACACAAACAAGAACGTTCTCGTTACCCTTGTGTTACCGTTACGGTGTGTGTTTGTGTGTGTGTGTTTGGGGGGGGGGGGTCTGTCTGTATGTGTGTGTGTGTGTGTGTGTGGTGGGGGGGGGGGGTCCTGTCTGTCTGTGTGTGTGTGTGTGTGAGTGTGTGTGTGTGTGTGTGTGTGTGTGTGTGTTACGATGTCTGTGTGTGTTATGATGTCTGTGTGTGTGTGGGTTTGTGTGTGTTTGTGGGGGGGTATGTCTGTCTGTATGTGTGTGTGTGGGGGGGGGGGGGGGGGTCTGTCTGTCTGTATGTGTGTGTGTGTGTGTTACGATGTCTGTGTGTGTTACGATGTCTGTGTGTGTGTGGGGTTTGTGTGTGTGTGGGGGGGGTCTGTCTGTCTGTGTGTTGTGTGTGTGTGTGTGTGTGGGGGGGGGGGTGTCTGTCTGTCTGTATGTGTGTTGTGTGAGTGAGTGTGTGTTACGATGTCTGCGTGTGTGTGTGTGTGTTACGATGTCTCTGTGTGTGTGTTACGATGTGTGTGTGTGTGTGTGTGTGTGTGTGTTTGTGTAAGCGCTCAGAGGAGGTAGAGGGAGCTTAATGTTTCCTTAATGTTATCTATCAGTGCCTCGGTTTTACCTTGACCGAGAACGCCACTGTTTATTACAAGGGCTGTCTGAGAGCCAAATACAAAGTCACTTCAGCTGGAGAGGATGGCCTTGGCTACACAGGCGAGACACACACACACAGACACTGTAACACACACACACACACAAAGAAGAGAGACACCGTAGCACACACACACACATACACACACACACACACAGAAAGAGAGAGACACCGTAGCACACACATACACAGAAAGAGAGAGACACCGTAGCACACACACACACACACACACACACACAGAAAGAGCGAGACACCGTAGCACACACACACGCGGGAATAAGCTAAAACAGAATCTTGATCTCTTAAAAAATGGCTGATTTGATATGGAACATATTTTCCTTGACTTGTGCAAAATATTCTGGAGAGAACACTTCATCGCTCCACTGATTCTGCATGTCTATGGTACACACACAATGCAAATAATGCACGCACGCACGACACACACACACACACACACACACACACACACACACACACACACACACACACACACACACACACACACACACACACACACACACACACACACACACACACACACACACACACACACACACACACACTCCCCTGCTGTGGTTGATGCTTTCATTACACACTGTAATTGTTAACAGAATTTAATATGCCTTATGATTGTATAATATTTTAATGCTCAAACAGCTTTCTGCCTGTTGAACTTTGTCCCAGTAAACTTGCATTTAGGACAACCTATGCTGATTACTTGTTTTTTAGCCTTGAAGAAGAAAACTGCCTACTGAAGAATTTGGCACATACAGATGTATGACACATTCATGTGCACAGTGGTTGAGAGTTGATGGGGAGTGAGTGAATGACTCCCACATTCTGTTTTCAGACATTGTATGAAGAATAACACCAGCTGATATGAGTTTCTGGGAGTATCTGCCTAATTAAAAATCTTTCTGCTTTCGCAAGCAAAATTGAAGGCCAGACACACAAACCGAGTGTCTTCGCATATACAACTTTTGGACCATAAATATCAGTGCTATTTCTGTTCAGTTTTTGTATTCGACCATGTACCCAACATGGAGCATTGGTTTACCCTTGCTGCTGTTTGCAAGTAAAGATCTCCTGCTGTGAAGACTGCCTGACTCAGATCTCTTTATTCAAAAACACTTGGGTTTTCAATAATAATTCTACTATCAGTAATTTTTAATTTTTTTCTTCACTTTTCAAATTTTCATTTAATTTAATTGATTATTTTAATAAACTTGCCTTGCCACCTCAAGAGGTAAAAAAAACTGTAAGATGCCACCTTTTGAAATCTTATTTTTCACTTACATTTTGAATAAAAATAAATAAATAAATAATAATAATAATAATAATAATAATAATAATAATGATGATAATAATAACAACATTAATAATAATAATATTAATAATAATAATAATAATAATAATAATAATAATAATAATAATAATAATAATAATAATAATAATAATAATAATAATAATAATAATAATAATAATAATAATAATAGTTCAAACTTTAACTGTGTTACAATAAATCTATAAATATTTGTAAAGGACTAGACATGTGTTTGTCTTGAATGAAAGGGGCCTGTCAGGTATCAATCTAAATAATATTCTTATAAACATTTGTTTTCCCTATAATTCGTTAAAACAATTCACATATTGGGGGCGCCCTTAGCTCAGTTGGTAGGGCGTCCCCCCACCAGGCCGGGCCCAGCAGCGGACCTGGGTTCGATTCCAGCCCGCGGTCGTTCTCTGCATGTCACTCCCCTCTCTGCCCCATTTTCAGCTCTGTCTCTCTGACCTGTCAATAAAGCATAAAAATGCCCCAAAAATGTGTTTTTGGCCATGTATTTTGCTTCTGAAGCTTATACTACATCCCACAAACTGTGTTCAAAAAAACTAAGAGAGACCACTCCAAATGTTCAGTGTCTCTCGTTTGACTCTTTATAGGCATATGTTTGAGTAGAATGAACATTTTGGGTTTAGAATATAAACTACTGACAACATTTCTACCAAATTCTTCCGAAAATATTGTCATTAAGAGGATTTCCAATAAGTAATGTAGAGATGAAGATTTAAGAAAAATCCAGACTGGTCTCTTAATTTTTTTTCGGAGCTGTATATTATGCCTTGTCGTTTGCAAGCAGTATATCAGACTTGGTGTGCGACCAGACCAAATGCATTAATAAAAACTATATAAAAACTGCTTTTGTTGCACTGCTGGTATTGTTTGCTGTTACAGGTAATTTATGATCATCAGAGGAAGAAATTAGACTGTTTTAAAAATACTTAAAGAGGACCTATTATTCTACTTTTCTGGTCTTAATTTCTTGTTTTACACTGCTATAGAGCAACCTGACACGAATCACATCACAAAAAACTATGTAGATTTTCGGGAAGCTCTTTCTCTTATTTTGGCGATCCAGCACGTCCTGTCAACACTTGAGTGTGTGTGCTTCGGCAATCTCCGCTCCCTCCGCCTGTGCATCGGCCATCTCCGCTACCCTTCCCCCCCCTCCTGCAAACCCCACTCCGTTG
>CASHTC010000281.1:37500-38628 GCA_949357725.1 Hyperoplus immaculatus
TTAATCTTGTGTTCTTCTGTCACTTGCCTTCTCTTGTCCTTATTTTGTCTATTGACCCTAACCATTCATCTGTCTGTCTGTCTATCCATCCATCCATCCATCCATCCATCGCCAATAGATTTACCTTGGTCTGATTACTGGGAGGTAACGATGTGAAGCCGATTATAGTTATTATGAATGATAGAGAGAAATCCCTGTTCCTCCAGTGACAGGACAAGGCCGCACGTATAATATACACAACCTTCACAAATATTCAAATATGCTTAAAATGCCCCCAAACCACCCCAACATATTAAAGCTGGGGTATATGATTAAGGTTAACATGAGCTGCACACTTTGACCAATCAGAGTGAGGCTCCGATTCTCTGTTCTTATTGGCTGTTGGGACTGTCCATTTACTTTGGCACGACTTTGTCGGTGTAGAGCGTGTCAGGGAGGGACATAGGGGAGGGACCAAAGAGAACAAGTGGAGCGGTTGAGGTATTTGGATTTGAATCTCTATTCCAACTGCCATTTTCTCCCCAAATCCTCCACCCCAGCTTTAATATAATGCCATACTGAGAAATACAGAGATAACTTTGTGTCAACTAGTTTGGCGATGGCTTGAATGTAACCGACCTTCATTTTTTATATGAAAAAGTTACGCACCATAGCTTTGAAAAGAGAAAACGCACATACAGTACATATGATGGGGTGCAAAGGAAATATGCTTTAATGTTACTGTATATAAGCAGGAAAGTCTATTAGAGGGGTTGGGCTTCTATCAGCTACGGAAAGCCACAAGGGACAGACACACACGTCAAACCAGGAAATATGAAAATGATTAAGAGCGATTTAATGTCACGCCAACACCGGCGCTAAGCTAAAACGCACATCTGTCAACGCGAGACTGATGTAACTGCACCTACCTCTCCCTCTCTCTCTCTCTCTCTCTCTCTGCTACACACACACACACACACACACAAGCACAAGCATACATAAGCACACACACAAACACACACACTCCAGTAGACACTCATTCATTTATACACACTCTCATCTCCCATCCTGGCTCATATCATATATCTTCCCCAAGAGTACATCACTCGCACAACACCCCTCCCCTCCCCTCCCCTCCCCCCCCCCCCC
>CASHTC010000282.1:0-5000 GCA_949357725.1 Hyperoplus immaculatus
ATCGCTCAATAGCTCCCACAAAATATTTCAGACCTAACTGATTAAACCCTATTCTCGACGATTTTTTTTGTGCTTGTGTTGCCGGTAACACTGATACTGTTTTGGAGAAATGCCTAGAAGCAAGAAAAACGCAAAAAGAGATTCGGCAGAGTCAGATATGTCCTCGGACAGCGTGGTTAGCATGGGACGTTGGTGCTAGCTCAGTGGCTTCCATTCCGGGTCTGCTTGAACAGCACAGAGCAGCGATAGCTGCCGAGTTTAAATCAGCTTTCGCCAGCATGGACGCTAAACTGGACAGCATCCAGGCCGTGGTCTCAAGCCAGGGGAAACGTATAACCGATCTCGAGGATAATGCAGAAACTGTTTGCGGACGTCTGGAGCAACTTGAGGCTACGTGCTCCTCACTGCAGGAAGTTAATACGCTGTTGAAAGCTAAACTGTCGGATTTGGAAGGGAGAAGCAAGAGACAGAACGTTCGTATCGTGGGTTTACCAGAATCACTGGAGGGTGCGCGCCCCACTGCCTTTTTCTCTGAGCTCCTCGTTGAGGTGTTTGGTGGTCAAGTACTCCCTTCTCCCCCGGAGCTGGACAGGGCTCACCGCACTCTGGCACCCAAACCGGGCCCGCATGAGAGGCCGAGATCCGTCGTTATCCGCTTTCACCGATACCAGACTAAAGACCTGATCATGACGGAGGCACGTAAACAGGGCGAGCTGGAGTACCACGGCCACAAGCTCCGGTTCTACGAGGACTACAGCGCGGAGGTCGTGAAGCAGCGGGCTGAATACAAACGGGTCATGGCTGAGCTTTATCAACGCGGTCTCCGCCCCTCTCTCCTCTTCCCTGCGAGGGCTTCGCATTACTCTCCAGAGCGGCGAGAGAAAGTGGGCTGCGGTCTGTCTCTGAAGCATCTAACTACTTATCTACACTGGGTGTGAGTCCGTAGTAAATACGATTGCCTGCTGTGAGTATACAATGTGGACAAATGCTCTTTTCATATCCCCAGCCAAACTCTCAGACTGATGGTACTATACGCAATTGTATTTTTATTTTTAATGAGTAAAGTAGCTGGGTGAACGTGACATTTTTGTTGCTTGTCATTTTGACGTATTGTCTAGCTCACTCGCTTTTTTTATTGTTTATTTTGTATCTCTATTTCAAAACGGCTAGATAAGCGTGTCTGTTCTTTATTTTTTATTTATTTTTTTGCCATTTGGACAGATTGTCTAACTCACGCCTTGTTCTTTTTTTTGTATTTCGAATTTGTTGGTTGAGCACGGTATGCTTGTTTAGTGTGTTGTCATTTTGACAGTTTGCTAGATTGTTCATAGTGTTACTAGCAGTTATGGGGTGAATTGTACAAGACTTATGTGGGAAGCTAGCATAGGCTAGAAAGTTAAGGCTTGGAATGTTTGTTGTGAGACTAGTAAGGGTCTTTCGGGGGTTTGCTGTTGAGAGCAATATATGGGGTGGGTTTTGGGTGGGATGGGGTGGTGTCAACTGGGGGTTTAGCTGATGGGTTATCACCTGCTGTGTTTTCAGTTATCTGTGTTTTCCTTTTTTTTGTGTTTTTTTTTCCTCTGTATTTTGCTACTCTTTTTGTTATCGGAGCAACTCTTTTTACTCTCACTATAACTGAGCTAGATGAAGGGCAATCTTAATTTAATTAGTTGGAATGTCAAGGGGCTTAATCACCAAGTGAAAAGGGGTAAGGTCTTAACCCACCTAAAACGGCTCAGGGCTGGAATAGTTTTCCTTCAAGAAACCCACTTACACGACTCTGACCATGGGCGACTAAGTAAATGCTGGCGTGGACAATTTTTTCATTCTAATTTCAGGGCTAAGGCCAGGGGCACAGCTATCCTTATTGATAGTAATATTCCTTTTGAGTCCTCAAACATTATATCAGACAAAAATGGACGTTTTATTATTGTTTCAGGCAAACTTCACAATAAGTCAGTCATCTTGGCCAACGTCTACGCGCCTAACGTCGATGATGCAGAATTCTTTAAGAGATTTTTTTCTCAACTCCCCGATCTCAATTCCCATTCTCTTATTCTTGGTGGGGATTTTAATTGTTATCTAGATCCAGTCTTAGATCGCTCGTCCCCCAAACCTGCCACTCTTAACAGATCTGCAGGTTATATCAAATCATTTCTTGCTGATTATAGCCTTTCTGATCCATACAGGTTTTTATACCCCACAGGAAGAGAATATTCATTCTTTTCACATGTCCACCACACTTACACCCGAATTGATTATTTTTTTGTTGATAATTCATTGATGTCAGACCTAAAGTCATGTAGTTATGAAAGTATTGTGATCTCAGATCACGCTCCTCTGCTCCTTCAACTGGCTTTCTCTGACGTTGAGTATACTAGAAGGCAGTGGAGACTGGATCCATTGTTGCTCACAGATGCGAGTTTTCTTTCACACATCTCTACACATATTAAAACTTTTTTGAGTATAAATAGAACACCAGATGTGTCTAATGCAACAATTTGGGAAGCCCTGAAAGCCTATTTGAGAGGTGAAATTATATCATTTGCAGCATACAAAAATAAGTGTACAAAACAGAAACAAACTGAAATAGCTGATCAGATTCTGAACATAGACAGACTATATGCTACCTCACCTTCATCTGAACTTTACAAAGAACGTTTAAAACTTCAGACAGAATTCAACCTTCTTTCCTCTCGTCAGGTTGCTGACCAGTTGCTTAGGAGCAGAAGTACTTTTTACGAGCATGGTGACAAAATTGGCAAACTCCTGGCCAATCAACTGCGCGGATTTAGAGCAAAGCAACTCATCCCTGGAATACGGACAGACAGTGGGTGTACAACATCAGATCAGAAATTGATAAACGAAAAGTTCAAAACATTCTATTCAAATTTGTATAGTTCTGATTGTACAGTAGACGCAGCGGTGATGGAAACCTTTTTCAGTAACCTAAACATGCCTTCCCTTTCTCAAGATCTGAGACATAGCCTTGAGGCACCTATTACTCAGAGGGAAATTATTGCAGCAATAACATCTATGCAATCAGGCAAATCTCCTGGTCCAGACGGACTTCCATCTGACTTTTTTAAGAAATTTTCAGCCGAATTATCGCCTTTTTTATGTTCAGTATTCTCAGACTCATTTGACTCAGGTAAACTCCCGCCTTCGTTCTACCAGGCCTGTATTTCCCTGTTGTTAAAAAAGGATAAAGATCCTCTAGATTGTGCATCATACCGACCAATTTCACTATTAAATACGGATGTGAAGATACTTGCTAAAATTCTCGCCCACAGATTGGAGGATGTTCTCCCCTCTATCATGTCCCCCGACCAAACTGGGTTTATAAAGGGACGCCAATCATTTTATAACATCCGCCGGCTAATGAACATTTTATATTCCCCCAGAAATATTGAATCAGAATGCCTTGCTTCTATGGATGCTGAAAAAGCATTTGATAGAGTAGAATGGAATTATTTGTTTTTCACCCTTGAGAAATTCGGTCTGGGTCCCGTTTTCACTTCTTGGGTTAAATTGTTATATGCATGCCCTTCTGCCTCAGTATTAACAAACAGCCGTTACTCAAGTAGTTTTGATCTGCATCGTGGGACCCGGCAGGGTTGTCCTTTGAGCCCACTCCTTTTTGCTATTGCAATCGAACCACTTGCGATTGCCATTCGCGGTAACAAACAGATTCAGGGGATATGGAGAGGAGGAATTGAACATAAGGTATCATTATACGCCGATGACTTACTTTTGTTTGTCGCCAAGCCAGCCACCTCTTTACCGGAGGCACTTTCTGTGTTGGAGGTCTTTAGTCAGTTTTCTGGCTATAAACTTAACCTGAGTAAGAGCGAACTCTTTCCGATTAATAAAGAAGCTCTTAAACTTGATTATACAGCTCTCCCACTCAAAGTGGTGACAGATCAGCTGAGTTACCTTGGGGTATGTTTTACCAGAAATTTTAAAAACCTATTTAAATCGAACTTCCTCAAATTATTGGATCAGGCGAAGCAAATATTATCGAAGTGGTCTCCTCTGGCTTTCTCTCTCATAGGTAGAATAAATTCAATTAAAATGACATTACTCCCAAAGTTCCTATATCTATTCCAATGTCTCCCCATCTTTCTCCCCAAATCATTTTTTCAGGCCCTTGACTCATTAATGATAAATTATATTTGGAATGGTAAACACCCTCGGTTAAGGAAAGCATTTCTTCAAAGACCAAAACAAACAGGCGGAATGGCCCTCCCTAATTTCCAATACTATTACTGGGCTGCTAATATCCGTTCTTTAGTGTATTGGGTGCATTTTCACCTTGACGACTCAGCCCCAGTATGGGTAACAATGGAGTCCAGCGCTGTTAGCCCATTGTCTCTATCTGCCCTCTTAAGCGCCGCACTTCCACTCTCTTCGGCTATTCCCAACAGTAATCCCGTGATTAAGCACTCCCTTCGAATTTGGACCCAATTTAGGAAGAATTTTGGAATGCAGAATTTTTCACTTTTCAGCCCAATTGCAGCTAATCATTTGTTTACTCCCTCGACGGTGGATGGTGCATTCAAGATCTGGCATAAAAAAGGCTTAAAATGCATTGGTGATTTATTTATTAATGATCTATTTGCTAGTTTTTCCCAATTGACAAAACATTTTGGTATCGAAAAGACAAATTTTTTCCGATTTCTGCAAATCAGGCATTTTACACAGAAGTTAATTCCCCAATTCCCTTATAAACCGCCAGCCAATCATGTCGATTTGTTTCTTTCTGTAAACCCCACATTAAAAGGCTCAATTTCTGTGTTTTTCAACCTTATTTCAAAGTTGCATAGCCCCTCATTAGCAGCTATAAAAACCCTGTGGGAGCAGGACCTAGGTTCTGCCTTCACAGATCACATGTGGGATTCAGTCCTGGATCGAATACACTCTACCTCCATGTGCGCCCGACATGCTCTTGTGCAATTTAAGATAGTACATCGTATCCACATATCTAAAACTAAATTAGC
>CASHTC010000282.1:15000-20000 GCA_949357725.1 Hyperoplus immaculatus
GCTATTCAGTAGATAAATGCGTTTGGTTTGAGTTGGATGATGATGTCGAAGTATTTATTTATTTATTTATTTTTTTTTTACTTGGATAAAACTTTATTCCAACTTCACAATCATAACAAAAACTTACGATATTTATTTCACAAAATATGGAACATGATAAATGTGTCGCATTTTTCCGGCTGTATTGGACATTTTGGTAACACTTTATAATAACTATCCGTTGTAACTCGTTAATAGATCATTAGTAAACTCTTAATTAATGATTATTAATGATTTGTTAAGTGTTTGTTAGCAGTTTGTTAAGGATGTATAACAATGGTAGATAGTTAATAGCTTAATAATTGAATCAGTTCATCTGGGAGGTAATCCGAGATACCGACGAGGCTGAAATAGGCTATAGACTATACACAGTGCATGGGCAACTGAGGGCAGCCCCATTTTCAAATATTTTTAAATAAACTCAATACACACTGTGCATGCCATGGACTTGAATGTGACGTGATCAGTTAATCTCGGATTACCTCCCAGATGAACTGATTCAATTATTAAGCTATTAACTATCTACCATTGTTATAAATCCTTAACAAACTGCTAACAAACACTTAACAAATCATTAATAATCAATAATTAAGAGTTTACTAATGATCTAGTAACGAGTTACAACGGATAGTTATTATAAAGTGTTACCGACATTTTTAATCAATATTCAGTTTGTAAACGCTGCCACACTGAGAAATACAGAGAGAGTTTTGTGGAGCTGATAATAGGCTTAATCAACTTTGTGTCAACTCGTTTGGTGATGATGGCTTGAATGTAACCGACATTAATATATATGGAAGAAGTTACGCACTAGAGCTTTAAATTCAAATTAAACCACTCATTGTTATTGTTTTTTAAACTGTTGTCCCGTTAACAGGATCTGATGAAATCTATTTCCTCCGATCGTCGGCCAAACATAAACAGAAAAGTAGAAGTGTGTGTGTGTGCGTGTGTGTGTGTTTGGAGTTTTTTAATATTAATTGAAAGGCTCTTATTTTGGTACTTTAACTTTTGAATCTGCATGACGGTATTGATGCCACAAGGGAATTAAATAAATAAAATAGACCAGCATCAAATTACTTATATCTTAAATTGTATATTTGTTATATTTTAATATTTTGCCTAATCCAAATGTTATGCTTTGACGAAACATATTGCATGTTATAACGAACCACTTATGTGTTTATTTTATTTCCATTGTGGCATCAATATGCATATGTATATATCCATAATAATCTGTTTAAAGTGTGTGTGTGTGTGTGACTGTCTGTGTGTGTGTGTGTGTGTCTTTGCTTGTGAGTGTGTGTGTGTTGTGTGTGTGTGTGTGTGTGTGTGTTTGTTCGTTCTTATTGGTCAATACCTCGTCACCATTTCCTGTTTGTTTTTTTCCTCCAGAACAAAGAAAACATTTCACTAAAACCAGCATCAACTCTCTGACAGACACGTCACAGTATCACGTGGAGGTGAGTCCATGAAACTGAGAATTTCTTTTTTTTTAAAGGGACACTGTGTAACATTTTAAGTAACTTATTAGCTAAAATCAATATCCTCATTCATAAATATGTCCTCATTGGTGTAAAATCACCTCTGCCAATAATCTGAATTATCCTCCTGAGCGGAGAATTACAAATATTAACATTACATGTTATACATTGAGCAGGTAAGTCTTATGGAGGCATCCATGTTGGTTGGAATATCATCAGGTGCATTGTTTAAAATTTAGAATTGTTCTTGTCCTTGAAGGCCACTGTAGCTTCTGTTATTATTCTAAAGGGTTGGGGTTACCCAGGGAGTGTTGCATTCTAGAACTTTCTTGATGATGTCATATTACACAGTGCCCCTTTTAAGATAATCTTTTGGGGCATTTTCAAGCTCTATTAGATAGGACAGAGTAGAAATGGCGAAATACACTTTTCACAAACATATTTTTCAACCGAAATATTTAAGAAAAATAATATAATTTTTACATGAAAATCTAGAAAAAATTGTGTAATGTTTTAATGCAGTATAACTTAGTGTCCAATAAAAAACAAAGAAAAACAAATTTGAATTCAAATGTTTGTTTTCATGTTTATGTTGACATTATGTTTTGTATCATTCCATAAAAAAAAAAAAAAAAAATTGAAGCTTAAAATATGTAAAAATATTAAAAAAAATTAACTGAAATATTTAATAAAAATAATATAGTTTCTACAAAAAAATCTGCAAAAAATTGTGTATTTTTTTAATGCAGTATAAGAGTCCTATGAAAAAACGGATAAATGGAAAAAAAATGGAAGCATAAAATATGTAAAATTATGAACTTTAAAAAAAATTATTAATAAAAAGTTATATTTATTTCCTCAGCACCTGACTACATTTAATTTGAATTAAAACGTTTGTCATGTATATGTTGACATAAAGTTTTGTATCATTTTATTAAAAAAATAAATAAAAAATTCAAATGAGAGCTTAAAGGGACACTGTGTAACATTTTAAGTAATTTATTAGCTAAAATCAATATCCTCATTCATAAATATGTCCTCATTGGTGTAAAATCACCTCTGCCAATAATCTGAATAATCCTCCTGAGCGGAGAATTACAAATATTACTAGAAATGCAATTCCTGAAGAAATTGCGGTGTGAATGCTGCGCTGCTGAACTGAAGCTGATGCTGAATAAACTTCACTGCTGAATGTTGATGAAGAACGAAGGATGAATATATCTGAATGAACAGAATGGTTGAACAATAGAATGTTTGAAAAATGTGGAATATTTGGAAGTTTGAATGGACTTTTCAGATGAACTTATGAATTAATTATGACCTTAAACTATGATAAATGTTATCAGTTCATCTTTGAGTCAGAATCAACATTTGTGCAAAATTTGAAGAAAAACCGTGGAAGCGTTCATAAAATACTGCAGTCACAAAAGGCAACGTCACAGTGACCTTTACATTTGACCTTTGAACTCCTATGAGGTCATTAGTGAATCATAATCAACATATGTGCACATTTTTAAGAAAATCTGTGTAAGTCTAAAATTAAGCGCCAGCCGGGATTTGAACCACCGACCTTTGTATTTCAGGGTTAATCGACTATGCACTCTTCCACCCACAGTTAGTATGACTCATGTTCCCAGTCAGACGTCGCCTGGCATTCCCAGCGCTGGCAAATTAAATTTGCTGCGCGTGTTGGTCTGGACACGCTCCGTTGAAGCTTTATCAAGAAAACCAGAAATCTGGCTGGTGGTTTCAATTGGTTTCAATCTAATATGGGCGTGCCAGAGCCCTTTATATGGTACTCCGGGGAGGACGTAACCGGATGACGACAGTGACGTGCATGCGCCGTCGAAGCCGTGATAGTAAACATCAAAGATGGCTGCGGATATGTTGTGTGAGTTTGAGACTGCTTTGGCCTCGACCCTTAACGATTTGGAAGACGGCACTCAAATCTTTCATTAGCAAGTAAGTGGAATGTTCTGTTTTGCCGACCGACAACGGCAAACGTTTAATTTAACAGTTTAACAGCTGTTCGCTAAACGAACGGGGCTTACGTCACCTTGTGCATCGCTCTGATTGGTTGTAGTGCTATCCAACTGCATGCAGTGGCATTTGAAATGCACAAGTAGGAGCCGCCCCTTGAGTTGGAAATTACTATTGATCATGGCCAGACCCTCTATCGTTCAAGATATCAGGGTCTGGATTTCCAGGCTAAGTCAGATGCACATTTAGCAGGATAAAATTTTATGGCAAACACTTATCTTGAACCTGTGACCTTTGAGACCCCAATCCAAAGCACTTTCCAGTACACCACCAGATTTGTGTTATAAGGAGGAGAGGAGGTGATATTTTAAAAGGTAAGACTGAAAGACTTGCCCTGGTCAGACGGAAACAGAGAAACCTAGTGAGACACTAGTTTGTTCAGTGTTTATTTCTCACCATAAAATAAAATTTCACCACATTATTATTTTAAACCGCAATATTCAAATGTGATAATACCTATCACTTTACCTTCAAGTCCCAGTTATTTTATGATAAACCTGTACACAAAACATTTCAGAAAGGATATTGATGATAATCTTATTGACCTCTTAAGATAGAGAAGATGGCATAATCAAATCAACAAGTGTAAAACAACATGTTTGTTCGAATATATGTTACATTGTAGGCTACCCTCTATGCATATGCATACCAATAACTGTGTCGGACACCTGTCAAAAGTAGGGCTGGAGCCTCCATCGATGCAGATCTTCTTTTGAATATTGTGTAGGAAACCCAGATGCATATATGTTGTTATATATTATATGATGTTATATAGTGATGCTAAATGATACCCAAGTGTCTGATAATGACGTACATGCATTTTAGACCCTTAGTGCCAAATTTCCTGGATTGCGTGAAGTTGAACCAAGCCATGTATGGTCAATGGTCATGCTGCTACACGGCCTGTCCCTGTCCCTGTAGTCCACTCGGTGTAACGGGAGGCCAGAGGGCGGTGCCTGATACTATCCGGTTACTTTGAGGGAACCTGGCCAATCAGAGCAGACCCCCTCTGTTCAAACAGAGGGCAGTTGTATTTAGTCTCTAAACAGAATGTTTAGGGGCAAAACTGTAGTACCAAAGTTAGATTGAAAAATCTCTAATGTTTTTCTTTGATTACATCTCTTCTGTTGCTCAATTCATGCTCAGCTGCTGATTATATAATGGATACGTCAACAAGACTGAACATTTTTAAATAATAAGCCCATTGTTAACATTCATTCTACAAGTGACCCACAGAAACTGAGAGAAATCTCCATCTGCTGGATGTCACACTTAATTATGCTTAAATTATGGATGATTATAGCATTAGGTTTTTTGGCTCCCCGTGGAGGAGGGAAAACTGTTATAAAACAACTTCAAAATTAAGAATTTGAAAATGGTTAAATTAATATGAATTGTACTGAGACGTTGAATAATGCCCACCTTCAAGTTAAATCA
>CASHTC010000282.1:25000-30000 GCA_949357725.1 Hyperoplus immaculatus
GACCTACGACCTTCCTGAAGTTGGCCATAGAGGATCTGGCGGGGGAGTCGCTGGGTGGGCATGCGGACTACATGGCCGACCCAGCGCAGGTGTCTTTGGGCAAGGAGCACTTCGATGCTTGGTGTGTGGGTGCGGTCGAAGATGTCCACATGAGGGACTCTGTCCTCCCAGGACACACCCAGGATCCTTTGCAGGCAGCGGATGTGGAATGCCTCGAGTGTTCTGATGTGCCTTTGATATGGTGTCCAGGCTTCTGAGCTGTACAGCAGTGTGGACAGACAGACTGCCTTGTATACAGCTGCTTTTGTAGAAACTGTCAGGTTTCTATTTAGGAAGACTCTGTTTTTAAGCCTACCAAAGGCAGAGGAGGCTAGGGCTATGCGGACCTGGATGTCACTGTCGATGTTGCAGGTGGGTGAGAGGACGCTTCCAAGGTAGGTGAAGTGCGGGACAATTGTGAGCTTTTGGCCGTCAACAGTGAAGATAGGCACTTCCGGTTGATGGGATGTTTGCTGCACGATTATCTGAGTTTTGGATGTGTTGACTTTGAGTCCAAGGGCACTGTATATGTTGGTTACCACATCAAGTGCCCGCTGCAGAGCATCTGGTGTGTGAGCGAGGAGTGCGCAGTCATCAGCGTACTGGAGCTCCAGGATTTGTCGCGTGGTGATTTTGGTGAAGGCCTGCAGGCGCCGGATATTAAATAGGTTTCCATCCAGCCGGAACTGGATGTGGACACCGTCTGTGGTTTCCAGGGCTTTGTGTGAGAGGAGGGTGACTGCGGACAGGAACATGTTGAACAGGACAGGGGCTAGGACACAGCCCTGCCTGACCCCTACTTTCACATTAAAAAGGGGGGATTTCTGGCCTCCGATGCAAACACAGGCTTGCATTTCATCATGGAGATTTCGAAGAATGTTGAGGAACTTTGGTGGAACCCCCAACTTTCCCAGTAATTCCCAGAGGAGTTTCCTGTTGACGGTGTCAAACGCCTTGGACAAGTCGATGAAGGCTACGTACAGATCCTTGTGGTGTTCCCGGCATTTTTCCTGTACTTGCCTAATTACAAAGATCATGTCCGTAGTGCTGCGGTCTCTCCTAAACCCACACTGTGATTCTGGTAGGATGTCCTCGGAAATGTGAGAGACCAATCGAAAGAGCATGACTCTGGCTAGCACTTTGCCAGCAACAGAGAGAAGGGAGATTCCCCTGCTGTTGCCACAGTCAGCTTTGTCGCCCTTTCTCTTGTAGATGGTGATGATCTCTGCATCCTTCCACTCCTGGGGGATGGTTTCCGAGGACCAGATGTTATTTATTAGCTGGTGAAGCCGACGGGTGAGGAGGTAGCCACCATGCTTAAACACTTCCGCAGGGATTCCATCAGGGCCAGGACTCTTGTTGTTTTTGAGGCTTTTCATGGCTTTGTGAACCTCAGTGAAACTGGGCGGGGAATCCAGATGGTGAACAAGGGGGACGTTTGGGAAATCTGCAAGTATGGATGGGTTGGAAGGGTTCTGGGAGTTGAGGAGAGTATCGAAATGCTCAGCCCATCTGTCCAGGATCTGTTGGGTGTCCTTGTGTAGGGTGAGTCCATCAGCCGATCGTACTGGTGTTGTGCTTTTCCTCTGGGGACCATATATGGACTTGATGGCATCATAGAATCCATGGGTGTTATTTGTGTCAGCGTAAAGTTGTATCTCGCTGGCTTTCCTGGTCCACCAGTCATTTTCCATGACTCTGAGGGTGCGCTGTACTTCAGCTCTGATGGAGATGTAGTGAGTCTTTGCAGTAGGGGATTGTGGGTTAGCTAGGAGAGCAGCATGCGCTTTGTATTTTGAGTGGAGGAGGTTGTGGATATCCGGTGAAGTGTTGTCAAACCAGTCCTGGTGTTTACGCCTAGTGAATCCCATCGATGTTTCTGCTGCCTGATAAATGGCAGTACGTAGGGAACTCCAGGTGGTGTTGATGTTGGGGTCTGATGGGGTATCAGGGATTGTGGAGAGGTTTGTTGCAAGCTGGGCCCTCAACTGCTCTACACAATAGTTGGATTTTAGTGCGTCACAGTTGAACCTTTTCTTTGCTGGGGTTTTTTTAAGCTGGGGACGGATATCCATCTGTAGTTTGGCTCTGATCAGTCGGTGGTCAGTCCAGCAGTCAGCTCCACGCATAGCCCTAGAGATTAGCACCTCCTTTCTGTCCACACTGCGGACGATGATATAGTCCAGTAGGTGCCAATGTTTAGAGCGAGGGTGCTGCCAGGAGGTCTTGAATTTGTCCTTTAGTTGGAACAAGGTGTTTGTGATGACCAGCTGATGTTCAGAGCAGAGAGAGAGAAGGCGGAGGCCATTGTCATTGATCTGGCCAACACCGTGCTGACCGAGGACTCCCTTCCATAGCTCGCTGTCAGAGCCTACTCTCGCGTTGACGTCCCCAAGGAGAATAAGCTTGTCAGCAGAAGGTGTTCTACCTATGGCGGAGTTTAGGGAGGCATAGAATGTTTCTTTGCTCTCAAGGTCTGCATCCAGGGTTGGGGCATAAGCACTGATGAGGGTGGCATGGCGGTTTTTGGTGAGGGGTATACGCCATGTCATCAGCCTTTCACTGATACCAACTGGGGTTTCAGGGATTGTGTGCAGCAGGCTGGTCCTGATAGCAAAACCCACTCCATGGAGGCGGCGGGATCCTTCTGGTAGTCCCTTCCAGAAGAAGGTGTAGCCTTCTCCCACCTCTGTTAGTGAGTCCTCTCCATGAAACCGGGTTTCACTCAGGGCTGCGATGTCGATGCCGTAGCGGTTGAGTTCATGTGCAACCAGCGCCGTCCTGCGCTGTGGGCGGCAGGAGAGCACACGTGCATCTAGGAGGGTGCGGACATTCCAAGTCGCGATCGTGAAGGGGATAATTGTCTTTCTTAAATATTTTCGACCGCGTTGAGGGATGGCCCGGCAGTTGCGGTACTCTGCCCGGGCTGGAGGAACAGATCATTTTTAGGCCACCTTTTCTAGGCCTTTCCCATTTCAGGGTGAGCAGGATGGAACTGCTCAGTCGCGTGGGGAGCTGCCGGGGAGGCACGCTGTTCATCCCATGCCTCAGCGACCATCTTTCTCACGCCGCCTACGTGCAGGGTTGGGCTAGATACTGCCAGTCACATCCTTGACCTGTACCTACTGCCCTTCCCCATCGCCGCAGGACTTTTACAGGGGTTGGGAGGGGGGTGAGGGGGGAGTGGGGGTTGGGGGGCAAATGCCTGCGCAATGAATTGGTTAGAGTGATGATAGGGGTGCGCAGTCCGTATCCTCACTTTCTGTCTATGGCCCCAACTGACCACTTCCAGTGGCATGAGAAGCTCAAGACGACCTTCGGCCAGGCGGGGTTGCAGAGGACTGCCAGAGCACCGGTCCGTTGGTGTCTGCCTAACGCGGGTCATCTCCACTGATTTTTCGTTAGGGGTTTACTCCCGTAGCCATGAAACCAGAGGTTTACCCAGGAGGCACTGGGGCAGTGGATGGCGGTAGCCAGGACGTGTCCGCACCTGGTGGGCCTTGGCTACCTGCCTCTGGGGCCCACTGCTGCTCCGAGATCCCCTACCAGTTCAGCCTGGTGTCGCAAGACTACCAGTTACCGTGTGCTGCCGCGGGGAGGCACTGGAGGGGTCTGGGTGGAGGAGAGGCTATGTACTGACCTCAGAAGACTTACGCACTCGGCTTCCTTTACCCAGGACTGGGCTGGCCAGCGGCAGGGACTAAGGGAGGGAGGTCACATGCATCCCTACATGCAACGTCTTCCTAGCATGCTGCACTAGACGCATCACAGCACCCTGTGAGCAAAAGCTCACACACACACACACACACACACTCACTCACTCACTCACTCACTCATACACTCACTCACTCACTCATACACTCTCACACTCACACTCACTCACTCACTCATACACACACACACACACACACACTCTCACACTCACACTCACACTCACACTCACACTCACTCACTCACTCACTCACTCATACACACACACACTCACACACACACACAGAAGAACCAATAAGAATCCAGCATTTATATATGACACACTGAGTTCCAAATCTCCTCCTCTCCTACATACTACATCTGATCATAAACAGTATCTAGTTAGGATGCAGTAGGCATACTATTGGGACATACTTTAACTTATTTATTTCATCCTAACATGGCTCCTTGAACAAGATAGATTGACTGAGAGACAGACAGACAGACAGACAGACAGACACACAGACAGACAGACACACACACAGACAGACAGACACACAGACAGACACACAGACACACAGACAGACAGACAGACAGACACACGGACAGACACACACACACACACACACACACTCACTCACTCACTCACTCACTCACTCACTCACTCACTCACTCACTCACACACACACACACACACACACACACACACACACACACACACACACACACACACACACACACACACAGATATAATACTCTTGTGTTTTTGTCTCTTTTGCAGGATAATCCTAAAGAGTGATGGAGTGATCCCGCCCCCTCCGGCTGCTCCCGCCCCCGAGCCGCCAGCAGCCAATCACATCGATGTAAAGAGTCGAGCGGCCGCATGGTCTGCCTGGTCCAATGAGCAGCAAGACTGTAAGTCAGACAGACGCACGCACATACACACACACACACACACACACACACACACACACATGATAAAGTTGTATCATATCGTTTGTTTGTCAAATTGTTAATTTTATTAGCTATTAATTATTGATATACTTGAATCTTTTCAGATGAGAACCGGAGATACTTATCGGAGGAAGACGTTCCGATGGAGATGACTGCAGCCAGAATAGACAGAGACGTGGTGAGAGTTTACACACACACACACACACACACACACACACACACACACTCACTCACTGTAACACACACACACACACACACACACACAGTAACACACACACACAGTAACACACACACACACACAGTTCACTGAGTTCTCG
>CASHTC010000282.1:35000-37500 GCA_949357725.1 Hyperoplus immaculatus
ACCTGATGACATTCCAACTATGACACTTTCAAGATGGCGGCACTAGGCCTTGGTCCAAAATATGCAGAAATATGGACATATATGAGACCCTTTCTAAGGAAAAAAATAATAATTAAAAAAAAAAATTCAGCTATTATGCACTAAATTAAACGTACTTATGGATATTATAATTACTTTCTACAAAATCTGCTAGGAAATGAAACCCAAAATTCTACACACTGCAGCTTTAAGGTAATCTAATAAAGAGTGCGTGAATGTCAGTAGTCAGTGTAGTCAGTAGTGAGTGCGGTGTCTGTGTGAGTGAAGAGTGTATGGGGTGTGTAAAGCTGCACTAACTAACCCAAACCAAACCAAACCAAACCATACGTCAAGGGAGGGGGCCCAAGTGGCTGACTCCTGCAGCTTTTATAGCTCAGGAGAGCAGCCAGCATGGGTGGAGATGATCAGCTATCAGCTCCTGGCAGCCGGCCAATCAGGAGGTGCCAGGAGCTGTCTCACCCCCCTCCATAGAAACGAGTCCCACCACGTCACCTGCAACACAACAATAGTTAATACGTTTTGCAATGCCAATCATTTGCACTGAAGCTGTCACAGGATTGACAGCCCTATTTCTAACTGTGTGTGTGTGTCCCTCCCTCCCTCTCCCTCCCTCCCTCTCCCTCCCTCTCTCCCTCCATCTCCCTCCCTCCCTCTTCTCTCTCCCTCCCTCCCTCTCTCTCTCTCTCTCTCTCTCTCTCTCTGTCTCTCCCCTGCCTGTCTGTCTCTCTCCCCCTCTCTCTCCCGCCCTCTCCCTCTCTCTCCCTCTCTCTCCCTCTCCCCCTCCCTCCCTCCCTCTCTCCCTCCCTCTCTCCCTCCCTCCCTCTCCCCCTCCCTCTCTCCCTCCCTTCCTCCCTCCCTCCCTCCCACCCTCCCTCCCTCCCTCACTCCCTCCCCCCCTCCCTCTCCCTCCCTCCCTCTCTCCCTCCCTCCCTCTCCCTGCCTCCCTCCCTCAGTCGGCGGTCCAGCCCTTCCCTCCCACAGACGGGTACGCTGCTGCTCTCTCCAACTCATCCTACAAGCGAATGCAGATCCTGGATCAGAATGCCGCCATGTTGGATTATAAACATGGCCGCCACTCAGACCGGTAACACTGAGGTCACATGACCACACAGCCGTGGAGAACTGACCCCAGACCTGTCTAATGCTAAATCCTTTATTCTTATTTTCTTTTTTGTTCCAATCTAATGTCTAAAAATCTCTTTTAAAGGGGGCCACACACACACACACACACACACACACACACACACACACACACACAGACAGAGAGAGAGACAGAGAGGCAGGCAGGCAGGCAGGCAGGCAGGCAGGCAGACACACACACACAAACAGGCAGGCAGGCAGGCAGGCAGACAGACACACAGACACACGCAGGCACGCAGGCAGGCAGGCAGGCAGACAGACAGACACAGACACACACAAACAGGCAGGCAGGCAGGCAGGCAGGCAGGCAGGCAGGCAGACACACACACACACACACACACACACACACACACACACACACACACACACAAGCAGGCAGGCAGGCAGGCAGGCAGGCAGACAGACACACAGACACACAGACACACAGACAGACAGACAGACACACAGACAGAGAGGCAGAGAGACACACACACACACACACACACACACACACACACACACACACACACGCACACACACACGCACACACACACACACACACACAGACAGACAGATGATGTGTGTGCACTGAAATAAAATCCAGTGTTAATACACAGCCTAGGCTCTGTAAACTTAACTAAGCCGGGGCCAATGCAGCTAGCAAAATGCCCATTTACAGAGTCTAGGCTGTGTATTAACACACAGTACAGACAGGTAGTGGATCATGAGGAGATATTCACTCAGTACAGACAGGTAGTGGATCATGAGGAGATGTTCACTCAGTACAGACAGGTAGTGGATCATGAGGAGATATTCACTCAGTACAGACAGGTAGTGGATCATGAGGAGATATTCACTCAGTACAGACAGGTAGTGGATCATGAGGAGATATTCACTCAGTACAGACAGGTAGTGGATCATGAGGAGATATTCACTGATTTGGACAAAAAGTAATTTTGACATCAAGCGTTCTCCAGAATCACTGACTGCACCTTTAATTCTGTCTGATTGAATTTTTTTGTTTCTTAAAACTGTAAATCTGAGAAACTTTTCTTGATATTTATTTTTCCACTGATTTGATATTTTCTCATTTTGCCTTTTCCCTGAAAACTCTGAAAACTGAATTCTAACTATTTTCTGCCTTTTATAAATGTGATTTTCCTCTCAGTAACTTTGACCTAACTCTGGGTCATTTCTCCACGGCTTTAATATCGTCACATCGTAGATTTAGCTATTTAGTTTTAGACTTGTTTTAGGTGAAATTTTGTATTTTTTTTTGTATTTTGAGAAAAAAAATTATTTCAAAATTCACCCTTAATCCTTTTAATACTAAAAACATTTT
>CASHTC010000282.1:42500-45000 GCA_949357725.1 Hyperoplus immaculatus
CAAGTTAAATAAAAAAACATTCTTCATTCAGACATCTTATAAAGTCATTGGTGTTGGTTTTAACAAGGTTTATTTTTATTTTAAGATAGTTTTTTGGCCATTTTTGCTTTTATTAGACAGTTTCTAGAGACAGAGATGAAATGTGTCAGCGAGGGGAATGACATGCAGAGGACGACCCGGGCTGGATTCTAACCCGGGTCTGCTGTGAAGAGGACTGAGACTCTATGGAGGGGTGGTGGTGGGGGGGGGGTGGCTTGGTGGGGGGGGGGGGTGGCTTGGGGGGGGGTGGCTTGGTGGGGGGGGGGGGGTGGGGAGAGGGCATTCCTACAAAGAAACAAACTTATTTATTGTTTATTTTTGTATTCAAATTGTATCTATTTATTTTATAATATTTTTTTAATAAAAAAGCTAACGGAGCATGAAATCATTCTTGTCTTTTATTTTTAGATTTTTAATTAAAATTGTATTTATTTTTATTTATGGGAATATTAGAAAATGTTTCACTCATTAACAAGAACATTTTGAATCGGCCCTCTGTGTTGCCGACTTAATACTCGAAAATAGGGGCGCTCAGAGGGGGTCTCGCCCTGGTTGTAATTTGTAGAACCGCCACTGCACAAAGTTACACACTGACCCTTTAAGTCTGCCTTCTTCCTCTGTGGTTTATTTCAGGTCGTAAATCCAACATGGAGGAGGTGCAGGACGAGCTGATGCACAGACTGACGCTCGGTCGCAGCGCGCAGAAGAAGATTCCTCCGCGCGGCTCCGTTGGCAACATGGCCGCCGGTAGCCACATAGCGCCGGGTAGCATCACCTATGACTCATCACCCGATGATGTCAGAGGATGGCTGGAGGCCAAAGGATTCAGCCCTGTGTGAGTCAGTGATTCTGGAGAACGCTTGTTGTCAAACTCTGGTGTTAATACACAGCCTAGCCTCTGTACTATACACTCACCAGCCACTTTATTAGGTACACCCAGGGGCGTAGCACCAAATTCTGGGCCTCTATACAAAAAGTCCTGATGCGCCCCCTGAAAGGCGGTCTTACAATACACAGATAACACCACAGTGTTTCATTTGATGAATGACCAAATCGTTACTTGTACATAAACACAACCCCTGGTCTAATGACTCTTAATAGCCATGCACACACACAGTGTTTCTCACAGGATTTGGGAGACTCTGTCGGGGACCCTGGACCTTCTAGAGGGGTCTGGGGGAATGCTCGCCTGGAAGAAAAATGTTAACCTTTTGAAAGTAAAATTCATCAATCTGGTGCACTTTGAGAAGAAAGCTACGGCTAAATCACCTGTGTCAATGTGGGCTATTTAGTGCTATTTAATGGAATGATTTGGAGACACAGAATTACCAAAAAGCAGAAAGAAGAAATATACAAAAACTCCAGTCCGCTTTGTGAATGTTTTAATAATCCCAAATCTCCTTCCATCTTTGAAGTTTTTTTTTCTTTTTTCTTATTGGCTCAATATAGGCCCCTGGTCTTCCTGGCACTGAATACTGTTATTTGTTAATGTTGTCTGTCTGTCTCTCTCTCTCTCTCTCTCTCTCTCTCTCTCTCTCTCTCTCTCTCTTTGTGTCTGTCTGTCTGTCTGTCTGTCTGTCTGTCTGTCTCTCTCCCTTTCTCTTTGTGTCTGTCTGTCTGTCTGTCCGTCTGTCTGTCTCTCTCCCTGTCTCTTTGTGTCTGTCTGTCTCTCGCTCCCTGTCTGTCTGTCTCTCTCCCTGTCTGTCTGTCTCTCTCCCTGTCTGTCTGTCTGTCTGTCTGTCTGTCTGTCTCTCTCCCTGTCTCTTTGTGTCTGTCTGTCTGTCCGTCCGTCTGTCTGTCTCTCTCTCTCTCCCTGTCTCTTTGTGTCTGTCTGTCTGTCTGTCCGTCTGTCTGTCTCTCTCCCTGTCTCTTTGTGTCTGTCTGTCTGTCTGTCTGTCTCTCTCGCTGTCTCTCTCGCTCCCTGTCTGTCTGTCTCTCTCTCCCTGTCTGTCTGTCTGCCTGTCTGTCTGTCTTGCAGCACCATCACCAGTCTCGGCGTGCTAACCGGCGCTCAGCTGTTTTCTCTGAACAAAGAGGAACTGAAGACCGTCTGTCCAGATGACGGAGCTCGAGTCTTCAGTCAAGTTACTGTGCAGAAAGCAGCTCTGGAGGTGAGACAGACAGACAGACAGACAGGGAGGGAGGGAGGGAGGGAGGGAGGGAGGGAGACAGAAAGGGAGAGTCTTCAGTCAAGTTACTGTGCAGAAAGCAGCTCTGGAGGTGAGACAGACAGACAGACAGACAGGGAGGGAGGGAGGGAGACAGACAGACAGACAGACAGACAGACAGACAGACAGACAGACAGGGAGACAGACAGACAGGGAGACAGACGGGGAGGGAGAGAGAGGGAGACAGGGAGACAGACAGACAGGGAGGGAGGGAGGGAGGGAGGGAGGGAGACAGAAAGGGAGAGTCTTCAGTCAAGTTACTGTGCAGAAAGCAGCTCTGGAGGTGAGACAGA
>CASHTC010000282.1:50000-54750 GCA_949357725.1 Hyperoplus immaculatus
TCTTTTCTTTTCTTTTCTTTTCTTTTCTTTTCTTTTCTTTTCTTTCTCTCTCCCCCCCCCTCTCTCTCTCCCCCCTCCCTCTCTCTGTCTCCCCCCCTCTCTCTCTACCCCTCTCTCCCTCTCTCTCTCTCTCTCTCTCTCTCTCCCCCCCCCTCTCTCCCCCTCTTCTCTCTCTCTCTCTCTCTATTCTCTCTCTCCACTCCACAGAGGACCACGGGCTGTGAGCTGATGGAGATCATGAGGAAGCGTCAGGAGAAACTGTCTGACTCGGGCGTAGAATCATTTGATGACGGAAGCAGCAGCACGCACTAGACACAAAATGGCTTCCTTACCCCTCCCTTAACCTTCCTACCCCTTCCCTTACCCCTTTACATGAAGGCAGCAGCACGCACTGAGACACACAATGGCTCCCTTACCCCTTCCCCTTCCCTACCGCTTCCATTCTGTTTCTTTAAAGGCTCCGTAAACATGGACTAAAATAATAGTAAAATAATTAATTTAAAATAATAATTGGGTGTAATATTATACGGTTGTTTTTAAAGAACGTTTGGTCAGAAATCTGCTGTGATTGGTTCAAAATACTTATTGTGTCATAAGGACCAGAGCATCGCCCACCGCCTCATCTAAACTGAATTTCTGTAAAGTTTATCAAATTAAAATGACACTATCTTTTAATGTGGATTGATAAATTATGCCTATAACTCTTTTCAGATGCTTTACTATCATGAAACTAACTCCCCAGATAGACAGACAGACAGACAGACAGACAGACAGACAGACACACACACACACACTTACTATCATGAAACTAACTCCAAACATGACATAGTAAGAAGGCCTTTAATTTAGAAGGATTTGGGTTTACAGTAACAGGGCTTTAAAATTTAAAATATTATTTATTTTTTTCATTATTTTCTTCAAACTGCAGCTGCTGTATTCTCGCTATCTTCACCAACAGGCCGCGGCCGATCACGCTGAGTTTGTGGAGATTATGCGCCGCAGACAAGAAATGCTCGGATCACCGCCGTAACACAAATAAAAAGCCCGAAAAACAGACCCAAAGACCCAAAGAAACGGCCATCTATACATCTATACACATGTCCTGCGTTCCAAATCACATACTCTGTCTTTTTACTACACTACATACTAAAGTACAGAAGAGTTTTAGTCTTTTTACTACACTACATACTAAAGTACAGAAGAGTTTTAGGGCCACAGACAGGAGAGAAAAAAAAATCAGATAAGGAAGTTTTTTTTTCATTATGTTGAGAAATGTCAAGAATAAAGACGAATACTCCAAAATGCTATTGGATTGGAGTTAGTGGGGCATTTATGTATTTTCAACATACTACAATTGACGTGCATGTATTGGGACATCCTAAATCTTTTTCTGGCGTACTGAATAATAGGGAAGTATGGGGATTGGAACGCAGGGAGAAAGAGAGAGAGAGGGGAAGAGGCTTCCATGTTTGCCTGCAGCTCATTTTGAAACACTGGAATATTTGTTTTATCTTAAAGGTGGAGTCAGTTTTTGTTGATGTCAAAATCCGTAAAATATTTAAATTATTTTAAATGGGTATGTAAACAAAGGTGGGGGGGGGGCAGAGGGTGGGGGGTGCACCGTAGCTAGCGACATGCCAGTTAACAATTTTTTAACACTGGATTTTTTTCAGCTCACACACAGTACAGACAGGTAGCAGATCATGAGGAGATATTCACTGATTTTGACAACAAGCGTTCTCCAGAATCACTGACTCCACCTTTAAGTTGTGACTCTCAGTATTAATGTTTGAGCAGTTGGTGTCTCTCTGCATCTGTCAGCCAAATAAATATTCAGATTTATTTAATCATGTTGATGTTGAGAAAACAATCTAAATCCATTTACTAAAAGATAGAATATGGATTTTAAAAATAAATAAATCAATTGTGCAATTACAAAAGATTTAAAACCTATTTTCAAAATATATTTAAAGCTTAAATATAGGTATATGATTTATTTTATTTTTTCAAGATATTTTTTTTTGCTTTTTTATTGATAGTGCAGAGACAGAGGTGAAATGCGGCAGAGAGGGGAGTGACATGCAAAGAACGATCGCGGGCTGGAATCGAACCCGGGTCCGCTGCTGGCCGAGGCCCATGGGGGGGACGCCCTACCAACTGAGCTAAGGGCGCCCCCTGGGTATATGATTTCTGATTCGTCAAAGTTAACATGAGCGGTACACTTTGACCAATCAGAGCGAGGTTCCTATTCTCCGTTCTTATTGGCTGTTGGGACTGTCCATTCACTTTGGCACGACGTTGTTGGTGTAGAGCGTGTCAGGGAGGGACCATAGGGGAGGGACCAAAGAGAACAAGTGGAGCGGTTGAGGTATTTGGATTCAAATCTCTATCCCAACTGCCATTTTCTCCCCAAATCCTCCACCCCAGCTTTAATAGATTTATCTTTTTAGAAATAAATTATTTAAATTCTGACTTGAATGTAAATGTTAAAGAGACACAAACTGGCTCCAACACTCGTTCATATATAACTGAAGGGTTCATGGTTTGTACAGAAAGAAAGAAAGAAAGAAAGGTGAATTTTTGCTTTAAATAAATATATATATATATATACATATACTTATACATATTAAACTAGACACTACATTATACATACAATTGTACATTTAATTTAAATTTTTTATTTATTTTTTTTGAGCCAAGAAATTCTAATAATCATAGCATTTAATCTTTTTCTTTAAATGGTTATTTCAGAAGTTTAAATTAATAAATAACTATAGAACCGATTTACTGAAATAAGTGAAATTATTTGTTCTTGAAAATGCACAATAACTTTATTATAACAAATAATTTATTTAGAATTAGCGAGAAAATCCAACGCAGATATTTTTGAGGAGAAATATTCTTTGTCGATCAGCATTTTTTGCACAATTAATAGTGAAGTCTGATTGGAGTATATACAGCTCCGGAAAACATTCAGAGACCAGTCTGGATTGTTCTCAAATCTTCATCTCTACATTACTTAATGGAAATGCTCTAAATGACAAAAAAAAAATTATTGGAATTTGGTAGAAATGTTGTCAGTAGTTTATATTATAAAACCAAAATGTTCATTCTACTCAAACATATGCCTCTAAAGAGTAAAACAAGAGACACTGAACATTTGGAGTGGTCTCTTCATTTTTTACCAGAGCTGTACAGTATATTGTAACTTAAAACCTGACCAATAGTAATTTGCTTTTTGACTAAATTATATCTCGTAAATTAAATGCAGCAATTTCATAATGAAATAATCACAAGTGGGCTTTTTGTAATTTAAAGCTGCTCCGAGGAACGTTTAAATAGTCTAATTTTCCCTCTGATGATCATAAATTACATATAACAGGAATCACCCACGCTCACCCAGGAATAACAGCTGGCGTGGTAAAAACACTACTGCTTTTGTCCAAAGGGGGGCGCTAGAATTAACACAAACGGAAAGTTCCTCAGAGCACCTTTTAAACATTGTCTTGCAAAGATTTTAAGACATTGGTGAAATGTTAGAAACTTGCAATGAATACAAAAAGCTAAAAAATGTTTTCACAATGTGGTCCACTCGCTGGATGAAATGTTATATATATATATATATAAAGTATAAATATGTTTGTATATTCTTAAAGCTACAGTGCGTAACTTCTGTCTCCCCCATGAGGAATTCTGAGTAATAACAACAACACTGTCGGTGCATCTACATGAGGTAAAGCCTTCAGTGATGGCACATGGATTTTATACCTTCTGCTGTACGTCCAGGTTTTTTTTCTTAGCAGTAGAATCAACAACTGAAACATTTCTTGGGCTCTTCTTGGGATTTTTCTGAGCTCCTGCACCAGTGTCAGTGGGGGGAGGGGGAGACACTAGTTTGTAAATGCTGCCATACTGAGAAATACAGAGAGAGTTTTGTGGAGCTGATAATAGGCTTAATTAACTTTGTGTCAACTCGTTTGACGGTGATGACTTGAATGTAACCGACATTCGTTTTTATGAAAAAGTTACGCACTGTAGCTTTAAATTTGAGATGTAAATCTGCCAGTCCACTATGTACGCACTGGGGAATCGATTGTATTAAATTGTTAAACGCACTTAAAGTTTTTCTTGGTCGATTTTAAACTGTAGAAAAAAATTATCTTGACGAATTCGTCAGAACTGTAAAACACAACACTGTAAATTACACTTTAATGATTTAAAGGTTGAGTCAGTGATTCTGGAGAACGCTTTTCCATTCCTCTCTCTCTCTCTATCTTTTCTCTCTCTCTCTCTCTCTCTGTCTATCCATCTATCTCTCTCTCCCTCCCTCTCTCTCTTTCTTGCTCTTTCTCCGTCCATATAGAGAGAGAGGGAGGGATGGAGAGATAGAGAGAGAGAGAGAAAAGATGGATAGAGAGAGAGGGAGGAGAGAGAGGGGGAGAGGGATAGAAGGATGGATGGAGAGAGAGAGAAGGATGGATGGAAAGAGAAAGAGAAGGATAAATAGATAGATAGAACGCTTCTTGTCAAAATCAGTGAATATCTCCTCATGATCAACTACCTGTCTGTACTGTGTGTGCGTGTGCTGGAAAAAAAATCCAGTGTTAATACACAGCCTAGGCTCTGTAAACAGGTAGTGGATCATGAGGAGATATTCACTGATTTTGACAAAGTGATTTTGACAACAAGCGTTCTCCAGAATCACTGACTACACCTTTTAAAAGTTGCGTATGTGACTTTTTGTTAATGA
>CASHTC010000282.1:54950-57450 GCA_949357725.1 Hyperoplus immaculatus
GCGTGTGTGTGTCTGTCTCTGTGTGTGTGTGTGTGTGTCTGTCTCTCTCTCTGTGTGTGTGTGTGTGTCTCTGTGTATGTGTGTGTGTGTGTGTGCGTGTGTCTGTGTGTGTGTGTGTGTGTCTGTGTCTCTGTGTCTGTGTGTGTGTGTGTCTCTGTGTATGTGTCTGTGTGTGTGTGCGTGTGTCTGTGTGTGTGTGTGTGTGTGTCGGTGTCTGTGCCTGTGTCCGTGTCTGTGTTTGTGTCTCTCTCTGTGCGTGTGTGTCTGTCTCTGTCTCTGTGTGTGTGTGTGTGTGTCTGTTTCTGTGTGTGTGTGTCTTTCTGTCTCTGTGTGTGTGTTTGTCTGTGTGTGTGAGTGTGTGTGTGTGTGTGTATGTGTGTGTCTTTGTTTGTGTCTGTCTCTCTCTGTGCGTGTGTCTGTCTGTCTCTGTGTGTGTGTGTGTGTGTCTGTCTGTCTGTCTGTCTGTCTGTCTGTCTGTCCCTCTGTGTGTGTGTGTGTATGTGTGTCTGTCTGTCCCTCTGTGTGTGTGTCTGTCCCTGTGTGTGTGTGTGTCCCTTTGTGTGTGTCTGTCCCTGTGTGTGTGTGTGTGTGTGTGTGTGTCTGTCCCTGTGTGTGTGTGTGTGTCCCTGTGTGTGTGTCTGTCCCTGTGTGTGTGTGTGTGTGTGTGTGTGTGTGTGTGTCCCTGTGTGTGTGTGTGTGGGACTCCGTGTGTGTGTGTCTGTCCCTCTGTGTGTGTGTGTGCGTGTGTGTGTGTGTCCCTCTGTGTGTGTCTCTTTGTGTGTGTGTGTGTGTGTGTGTGTGTGTGTGTGTGTGTGTGTGTGTGTGTGTGTGTGTGTGGGACTCCGTGCAGCCTCTTCGTAGGGCGGGGCGACGCCAGTTCACAGCAGCAGCAACAGCAGCGGCAGCCAGCTCCATCCACCGCCACAGAAAGACAGACACCGACCGACTGCCCCACTCCTGGCCGAAGCATGGACGCCCTAACCCGGCTATGATTCCTCTCAAACCACGGGGGCTCTGGTTCTTCTGGTTCTAAGGGAAATTCCGAAATATACACCGATTATGGAGCTGAGATTGTGAGGGTATAACGGCGGGAGTGTGTGGATGATTTGATAGCGCTGGTGATGGCGATGGCGGTGCTACTGAGCTAGTTAAAACCGATGCTGCAGAGAGAATTCATCGCCATTGTTTGGGATACGCAGCACACTGAATAGTTTCATGGGAAAAACCCTATAAACCGGGACTGTATAGCGCTACTGAAAACATGCTTTCGCTGGTGCTTCTTACGGTGTTTCTGCACTGCTCTACCCAGGTAAGAAGACGTTTTTTCGGGGTAAATATTGACTGTTTTTTGAGGGGGGGTGTCTGTCTGGATGCTACTGCTTGCATGGGAAAACACTGCATATCGTTAATATAGGCCTAAAGATGAATAAATGGTCTAATAATAAGTGGTTAAGGAGTATATGAGCATGTTATAGGGGTGGTAGGATAGCGTTGATTCATTGCCTTTATTTGGGATAGCCTACATATTGAGCTATTTGGTGTCTGTATGGAGGCTACGCTTGGGTGACAACATTTGATTTTTTTTTTTTTAAATATAGATTATTTAATGATCTATTTAGAGATGGTTATAGCGTTTACGAGTAGGGCTGTGTAATGGTGGTAATAGTGTTGTTGGAAAGCGTTATATTGGGGTAAATCTTGAGCTATTTGGTGTCTGTCTTTCCTTGTGTCTGTCCCTGCCTCTGTGTGTGTGTGTGTGTGTGTGTGTGTGTGTGTGTGTGTGTGTGTGTGTGTGTGTGTGTGTCTCAGTGTGTGTCTCAGATAGAGGCTGTTTGGTTGAAAAAAAAAAAATTCTTTAAAAATATAGATTTGAAATTATCTATATAAAGATGCATAGTGAGTAGGCTATAGCCATGCGTGTGTGTTAATGGTATCCTATAATGGTAGCGGTCTCAAGGGTCCTTAAAACACAAGATTTCTATCACATATACATTGAAATATGGTGTATTTAAACATGGATATTGCGTGTATGAGTTTGTGTTAATGCTAGCGGTGGTGGTAAGGGTTGAGTCGGACGTGTTATGGCAGCGATGGTCGGTTCGCGAGGCGGGGAACAGCTCGTCCAGGCCCGGCGAAGGAAAGTGGGTCAGACGGCCTCAGCTCCAGTGATTTCCCCTGTACGAGAGCGTGTCACCACCACTGAACATCACACACACACACACACACACAGACACACACACACACACACACACACACACACACACACACACACACACACACATACAGAGGCAGGCACACACACACACACACACATACAGAGGCAGGCACACACACACACACACATACAGAGGCAGGCACACACACACATACAGAGGCAGGCACACACACACACACACACACACACATACAGAGGCAGGCACACACACGTATACAGAGAGCACACACACACACACACACACACACACACACACACACACACACACACACACACACACAGCGG
>CASHTC010000282.1:62450-64950 GCA_949357725.1 Hyperoplus immaculatus
CTATGTCTGTGTGTGTGTGTGTGTGTGTGTATGTGTGTGAGAGGGTGTCTCTCTCTATGTCTGTGTGTGTGTGTGTGAGAGGGTGTCTCTCTGTGTGTGTGTGTGTGTGTGTGTGGGTCTTTCTGTCTGTGTGTGTGTGTGTGTGTGTGTGTGTGTGTGTCTGTGTGTGTGTGTGTGTGTGTGTGTGTGTGTGTGGGTCTTTCTGTCTGTGTGTGTGTGTGTGTGTGTGTGTGTGTGTCCTGGTTCCAGTTTGAATCAGGAAGAATACCCTCAGTGTATTTTCTCAGTGTTTCGAATTCACTGATTAAAACTTGGCTCATGTGAATGAGACCGAATCTCTCCATCCCTCTCTCTCTCTCT
Organism: Hyperoplus immaculatus; assembly: GCA_949357725.1. Lineage (NCBI taxonomy): Eukaryota > Metazoa > Chordata > Actinopteri > Uranoscopiformes > Ammodytidae > Hyperoplus > Hyperoplus immaculatus. The sequence continues at coordinate 62,811 of CASHTC010000282.1, forward strand.
CCCTCTCTCTCCCTCTCCCTCCCTCTCTCTCTCTATCTCTGTCTATCCATCCATCTCTCTCTCTCTCTCTCCCTCTCTCTCTCTCCATCCATCCATTCCCCTCTCTCTCTCTCTATCTTTATCTCTCTCTATCTTTTCTCTCTCTCTGTCTATCCATCTATCTCTCTCTCTCCCTCCCTCTCTCTTTCTCCATCCATATAGATAGAGAGAGTGAGGGATGGAGAGATAGAGAGAGAGAGAAAAGATAGTTAGAGAGAGAGGGGGGATGGAAAGAGAAAAAGAAGGATACATAGATAGATAAAACGCTTCTTGTCTAAATCAGTGAATATCTCCTCATGATCCACTACCTGTCTGTACTGAGTGAATATCTCCTCATGATCCACTACCTGTCTGTACTGAGTGAACATCTCCTCATGATCCACTACCTGTCTGTACTGAGTGAATATCTCCTCATGATCCACTACCTGTCTGTACTGAGTGAATATCTCCTCATGATCCACTACCTGTCTGTACTGAGTGAACATCTCCTCATGATCCACTACCTGTCTGTACTGTGTGAGTATCTCCTCATGATCCACTACCTGTCTGTACTGAGTGAATATCTCCTCATGATCCACTACCTGTCTGTACTGAGTGAATATCTCCTCATGATCCACTACCTGTCTGTACTGAGTGAACATCTCCTCATGATCCACTACCTGTCTGTACTGAGTGCTTGCTGAAAAATAAATCCAGTGTTAATACACAGCCTAGGGAGGGACAGTAAACCCTAACCCTTTCTTTTTACATACCAGTTTACAGAGCCTAGGCTGTGTATTAACCCTGTTTACAGAGCCTGGGCTGTGTATTAACATTGTTTACAGAGCCTAGGCTGTGTATTAACCCTGTTTACAGAGCCTGGGCTGTGTATTAACCCTGTTTACAGAGCCTGGGCTGTGTATTAACCCTGTTTACAGAGCCTAGGCTGTGTATTAACCCTGTTTACAGAGCCTGGGCTGTGTATTAACCCTGTTTACAGAGCCTAGGCTGTGTATTAACCCTGTTTACAGAGCCTAGGCTGTGTATTAACCCTGTTTACAGAGCCTGGGCTGTGTATTAACCCTGTTTACAGAGCCTAGGCTGTGTACTAACCCTGTTTACAGAGCCTGGGCTGTGTATTAACCCTGTTTACAGAGCCTAGGCTGTGTATTAACCCTGTTTACAGAGCCTAGGCTGTGTATTAACCCTGTTTACAGAGCCTGGGCTGTGTATTAACCCTGTTTACAGAGCCTAGGCTGTGTATTAACCCTGTTTACAGAGCCTGGGCTGTGTATTAACCCTGTTTACAGAGCCTGGGCTGTGTATTAACCCTGTTTACAGAGCCTAGGCTGTGTATTAACACACAGTAAAGATAGGGGATCATGAGGAGATAATCACTGATTTTGACAAAAACATATTTTGACTTATTTTGACAAGGTTTTAGTGTGTGTGTGTCTGTGTGTGTGTGTGTCTGTCTGTCTGTGTGTGTGTGTGTGTGTGTGTTTGTCTGTGTTATGGTGTGTGTGTGTGTGTGTGTGTGTGTGTGTGTGTGTGTGTGTGTGTGTGTGTGTGTGTGTGTTTGTCTGTGTTATGGGGTGTGTGTGTGTGTGTGTGTGTGTGTTTGTCTGTGTTATGGTGTGTGTGTGTGTGTGTGTGTGTGTGTGTGTGTCAGTCAACAGCCAACAGTGGTGTTAAGGAGCTTAGTTCAGGGTTTAGGGAATGATACTATGTTAAGCAGATGTTGTTTTTGGTTTAAATCAATAAAATTAGACAAAAACATTGTGATCATGGGGGCGCCCTTAGCTCAGTTGGTAGGGCGTCCCCCTCCCGGGCCGGGCCCAGCAGCAGACCCGGGTTCGATTCCAGCCCGCGGTCGTTCTCTGCATGTCACTCCCCTCTCTGCCCCATTTCACCTCTGTCTCTACACTATCAATAAAGCATAAAAATGCCAAAAAATATCTTAAAAAAAAAAAAAAAAAAAAAAAAAAACATTGTGATCATGAAAAATAAAGATTCTTAAAGGAATACTTCACCCGTTCTATCATTATAAAATCACTATTATAATATAATGAATGAGGTTTTTCTTCCCTCAGTCTTCCCTCAGTCTTCCCTTGGCCCAGCT
>CASHTC010000282.1:74950-82450 GCA_949357725.1 Hyperoplus immaculatus
AGCAGTGGACCCGGGTTTGATTCCAGCCCGCGGTCGTTCTCTGCATGTCACTCCCCTCTCTGCCCCATTTCAACTCTGTCTCTACACTATCAATAAAGCATAAAAATGCAAAAATAAATATCTTAAAAAAAAAACAAAGATCTTTGATAAACCTGGAAAATAAATTGAATCTTCCTCACAGTTTGATGACTATTTATTATTCACGGTTTTGTGTGTAGTTTTTACATACAGTGTACTTAATTTACGTAGTCTAATTCATTGTTATTCATACTATAATACATTATTATAATACTATAATACATTATTATAATACATTATTATAATACTATAATACCGTCTGTCTTGTGTTATTCCAGAGCCCCTCCCCGTCCTGAGCGCTCAGATCTCAGACTATAGAGACTCTCCAGAGACGGGGGTCGTGTTCCAGATCAAAGCCCCAGAGAGGAGCACCTTCAGTCGGGTAAACATCAGCTTCACAGAGGGGGCCGAGCGGAGGTACATGCTCTACAAAGGTAATAAGAACTTTCTGTCTCCGTCACAATAAAACCCTATAAATATGTTCAGGCAGCTAAAAAATCTAAATGATTTTGTGTCTGTCTCTCTGTGTATGTGTGTGTGTGTGTGTGTGTGTCTGTCTGTCTGTCTGTCTGTCTATCTCTGTCTGTCTGTCTGACTGTCTGTCCGTCTGTCTGTCTGTCTGTCTATCTATCTCCCTGTCTGTCTATCCCTCTGTCTCTCTGTCTGTCTGTCTGTCTGTGTGTGTGTCTGTCTGTCTGTCTGTCTGTCTGTCTGTCTGTCTGTCTATCTCCCTGTCTGTCTATCCCTCTGTCTGTCTGTCTGTCTGTCTGTCTATCTATCTCCCTGTCTGTCTATCCCTCTGTCTGTTTGTCTGTCTATCTATCTCTCTGTCTGTCTGTCTGTCTGTCTGTCTGTCTGTCTGTCTGTCTATCTCTCTGTCTGTCTGTCTGTCTCTCTATCTGTCTGTCTGTCTATCCCTCTGTCTCTCTGTCTGTCTCTCTGTCTGTCTATCTCCCTGTCTGTCTATCCCTCTGTCTGTCTGTCTGTCTGTCTGTCTGTCTGTCTGTCTGTCTGTCTCTCTGTCTATCCCTCTGTCTGTCTGTCTATCTCTCTGTCTGTCTGTCTGTCTGTCTGTCTTTCACAGATTTCTACAAAGGGAAGACGGTGTTTAAACATTGGTTGCCGGGGACGTGTTACCGTGACATCACCTTCCAGCTGATCTCTGAGGTCACCGTGTTCCAAACCGCTCTGGTGACACGCAGCGACATCACACACACACCTCTGCACCACCGGACAGGTAAACAAGAACACACACACACACACACACACACACACACACAGATTCATGACGTTCTGAATTTTTCAGTTTTTGGGCGAACGTTTGTTATTTGTGACTTGATCTACAGTATTTACGATTGTTTATTATGCTTACTTATTTTTCCCTCCCTCCCTCCCTCCCTCTCCCTCTCTCCCTCTCTCTCTCCCTCCTTCTCTCTCTCTCTCTCTTCTCTCTCTCCCCCTCCCTCTCTCTCTCTCTCCCTCCCTCTCTCTCTCCCTGTCTCTCCCTCTCCCCCTCCCTCCCTCCCTCCCTCCCATCCTCCCTCCCTCCTTCTCCCTCTCCCTCTCCCTCTCCCTCTCCCTTTCCCTCTCCCTCTCCCTCTCCCTCTCCCTCTCTCTCCCTCCCTCCCTCCCCCCTTCTGTCTGTCTGTCTGTCTGTCTGTCTGTCTGTCTGTCTGTCTCTCAGTGCCCTTCCCTCCCCTCAACCTCACCCGGAGAATAGTCCCACTGAACCAGCGATCCATGGCTGAATCATCTAGTGTCGTCCCCCCAAATCAAGCACAAAAATCAGGCTTAATCTTAACACAAACCCTGGCCCAGTCACAGACACACACACACACACAGACACAGACACAGACACAGACACAGATCCAGGGGCGCGTAGCTCGAGATGTCCCACTTATGGAAGAGGAGGAACAAACTTCAGAAGAAACATCAACGCTGGTAAGAGCCTGAAAATGAACAACTACACAAAATTAAATAAAAATATAGTTTTTATTTTATTTAAAAAAAATGTATAGGCCTATATATTGTTTTATATATATTTGTATTATTTTTAAATTTAGGGGAAGGTGGGGTGATTTGTGCAACTTTTTACTCAAAGTGATTTTAAAGTGAGGCCTTGACAGTTATGTCTCCAACTCAAATATGTACATATATTTCAGGATGTTGTGCATCCCTGGCAATAAAAACTTTGGATCTGGAATAAACTGTTTAAGAAATATAGCTTTCGGAAAAAAAGTTGTCTTGTCGCACAAATCACCCCACGTAGTGGGGTGATTTGTGCGTCATTGTGTCACAATGACAAAGTCACCATCATCATCTTTCTGGCCATCTGAACTCTCATCAGTGGTGTCGTTAAGTGGAATTGAGATGTCACTCTCTCCTGAGCTACTGTAGACTATCACTTTCTTTTGGTGACCAGCGTATACAGCCATGCCACTGGCACAACTCTCAGAAATGTACTTTGCACTAGTTGCTCCGTGCTTGTGGAACCAACTGCCACCTGACAAATGTGATTCCCCCTACATTTCTGCCTTTAAATCAAGGCTCAAAACCCATATGTACACCCTGGTGTTTCCTCCCCATTAACCTCTGCACTACTTACTTACCTCTGCACTACTATCTGTGTTTATGTGGATGTATGGGCTTTACGTCTTTTATTTTGGTTATTGTTATTTTACCTTCATTGTTTACCTACTGAATGCACTATGTACAGCACTTTGGACAGTGCAAACTGTCATAAATGTGCTTTTATAAATACATTTTACTTACTTACTTACTTATAACTCACCCAGGCCCTTGCGCACAAATCACCCCATCCCCAGAATTTTGGATAATAGGCATGATGCAGCAATTTAGGGTTGACATTGTGCTAACTATATAGACTCAAAGTGTAGCATACCAAAGCACTAAAACATGTGTCAAATGTTTTCAAACTTGTCTATAATTGTTCAGACACAATAATCAAAAAACCTTGATCATGGAAATTTTACTTTGAAAGGCAAAACACAGTTTTTTGAGCTTAAATGTGCTTATATCTTATTCCTTGTGTCTCCCTTCTTTACAGGATGAGTCAAATGGATGGCTCTTCTTAAATATGTGGTCACATTTCCAATTTCTTCCACGGTTTTCTAGAAACAAGGGGTTTTGCAACTTCCAAAATGCACAAATCACCCCACCTTCCCCTATATATATATTTTTAAAGCAATAACTTTCTATTTGTTCTGAAGGTGCAAGTGTTTGTTTGTGTGTGTTTAAATAAAATAATGACAATAATAATATTGTGAAAAAAAAACAATGTTATGAAATTCTATTTGAGAAAAAAGGGGCGTGTCCTTGTTACATTTTCACAGGAGGAAAAAGGGCGTGTCCTTGTTACATCTTCACAGGTTCCCCTCGACACACCCCGGGAGTTTTGGGTTTTTCTGAAATAATTGTGTTTGTGTGTGCAGAGTAAAATAATGGAATCATACAAAATAAAAGTAGGATGTTTGGAAAAGCTGTTAACAATGCCTGGCTCTGTTGGACAGCACTGGGGAAATATTTAAAAGAAAACATTTTAATAGGGTCTAATAATTCTGCCCTCAACTGTATGTAATTGTTACATGTTCTCAGATTCCCTTCAATACAATATTCAACCAAACTCACGCCCCGGACTACACTGATGACGTCACAACCTCGATATCCAATCAGACGGAGGCAGACATCTGGCCGACGCCCACCGACAGAGACACAGAGTTTGTGAACGGGGTGAGTGGCATTACATTACAATACATTTTATTTAGCTGACGCTTTTATCCAAAGAGACTTCCATTAAAGCTGGGGTGGAGAATTTGGGGAGAAAATAGCAGTTGGGATAGAGATTTGAACAGTTGACAGACAGTCCCAACAGCCAATAAGAACAGAGAATCGTATTTTTTTTTTTTTTTTTTTTTAGAGAATTGGAGCCTCGCTCCGATTGGTCAAAGTGTACCGCTCATGTTAATTTTGACCAATCAGAAATCACATACCCCACCTTTAATTGCATTCAACCATGAAGGTACAAACTCAGAACAACAAGAATCATGTCAGTACTATAGCTTCAAATAAACCAAACCACAAAGTGCTACATTTGGTAGAAATGTTGTCAGTAGTTTATATTATGAAACCAAAATGTTCATTCTACTCAAACATATGCCTCTAAAGAGTAAAACAAGAGACACTGAACATTTGGAGTGGTCTCTTAATGTTTTCCAGAGCTGTATGTAGAAATGAGCATACTCACTCACTCACTCACTCACTCACTCACTCACTCACTCACTCACTCACTCACTCACTCACTCACTCACACACCTATCTGCCCCACTAGGTGATTTCGTCAGAGTATGAGGATTCTAACGACCCTGGGTCTGCGATGGGCCTTCCCGCTGAGGGGGGGGTCCTGCCCTACTCTCTGCCCCCCATCCTGCTGGAGCTACGATGGCTGCCTCCCAAAGCCCCCAGCAGCTACGATGGCTTCAACGTCTATATATACAGAGACGGTGAGAAATACAAGACACTTTATTTTTTATTTTTAACCTTTATTCCTACAGGTAAATCCCATTGAGACCGGAGACTCTTTTTCAAGGGAGACCTGTTCCCATTCACACGTGACCATTCACACACACATTCATACACCGATAGCAGCAGGCTAACTATCGACATTCACTCCAGGCAAGGTGGGTGAAGCGTCTTGCCCGAAGGACACAACAACCATGACACAAGTGGCAGGGCGGGGATCGAACCTCCAACCCTTCGATCACTGGCCGACCCGCTCTACCAACTGAGACACAGTCGCTCCTATTAGGATAGGAACGGTGTTATTACTACCGACTATTCGTCAGGGCAAATACACATTCTCCATTCTCCTTGCTAACGTTGCATCCATCCAGCTTAATACAGAGAGACTTAAAGTGATTTTGACGAGCGATGTGACAGCCATTTCGATGACTGTGTGACACTGCCTATGTGTGTAGGCCACATCTGTTTCTGTGTCCCACTTTCATGGCTGGGTTACATTTCAGCATGCATAAGCTAATACCTGCTTCCTACGAGCACTGCACTAGGTTCCCTAATTCATAACATAAACTGTATGTATATTTATGTGCACTTTGTGGTGTGGTTTCCTAGGTAACTCCAGTGAGACAGCGCTGGTGGACGTAAACACTCATCAGTTCTTCACGGAGCTGACGTCACCGGGGACGTACCGCGTCACAGTGACATCGCTCAGCCAGGGGGGCGGCTGTGAGAGCAGGGAGAGCTCAGACCAGGCCGGCTTCACCTTCTACCTCAGTACGTACCTGTCTGTCTGTCTGTCTGTCTGTCTGTCTGTCTGTCTGGGTTCACCTTCTATCTAAGTACGTAGAGTACACAACACATTCATTTATATACCGTACATTTTAAAGGGGAAAAAAGTCCTTATAATGAACTTAATTTTAGCCTCCTACGAGGAACTTTTAAATATTTCTGAAACAGTCTCATTTTTTCCTCTGATGATCATAAATTACATAACTAAACCATCAGTGCAAAGAATACTATTTTTATACTTTTCTCAATGCCATTCTGTCTGTCTACCTGTCTATCCCCCTGTCTGTCTGTCTGTCTGTCTGTCTGTCTCTATCCCCCTGTCTGTCTGTCTGTCTGTCTGTCTGTCTGTCTGTCTGTCTACCTGTCTATCCCCCTGTCTGTCTGTCTGTCTCTATCCCCCTGTCTGTCTCCCTCTCTCCCTGTCTGTCTGTCTGTCTACCTGTCTATCCCCCTGTCGGTCTGTCCCTCCCCCCCTGTCTGTCTCTCAGGTCCCCGTGGTGAGTTATTTGATGACCTTCGTGAGCGCCCTCAGTCCGTTAGCGTGCGTCTGTTGGATTCCAGCACCGCCGCTGTCTCCTGGGCAACGGCTAACGAAATACACAGCGGCAGTTTGGTCTCCGTGGTGTCGACAACCTGCATGAAACCGAGTCTGATTCAACGCATGGAGAGCACCTACTGCAGCGAGGTGAGTGTGTGTGTGTGGGGGGAGGGGGGTGTGTGTGAGTGTGTGTGAGTGTATGTGGGGGACGGAGGGTGTGAGAGTGTGAGTTTGAGTGTGTGTGTGGGGTGTGTGTCTGTGTGTGTGTGTGTGTGTCTGAGTGTGTGTGAGTGTGTGTGGGGGACGGAGGGTGTGAGAGTGTGAGTTTGAGTGTGTGGGGGGTGTGTGTGTGTGTGTGTGTGTGTGTGAGTGTGTGTAGGGGACGGAGAGTGTGAGTTTGAGTGTGTGTGGGGTGTGTGTGTGTGTGTGTGTGTGTGTGTGTGTGTGTGTGTGTGTGTGTGAGTGTGTGGGGGACGGAGGGTGTGAGAGTGTGAGTTTGAGTGTGTGTGAGTGAGTGAGTGAGTGAGTGAGTGAGTGAGTGAGTGAGTGAGTGAGTGAGTGAGTGAGTGAGTGAGTGAGTGAGTGAGTGTTTGTGTATGAAATCAAGCCTGAGTCAACGCATGGAGAGCACCTACTGCACTGAGGTAAAGGAGTGTGTGTGTGTGAGTGAGTGAGTGAGTGTGTGTGTGTGAGTGAGTGAGTGAGTGTGAGTGTGTGTGTGTGAGTGAGTGAGTGAGTGAGTGTGTGAAATCAAGCCTGAGTCAACGCATGGCGAGCACCTACTGCACTGAGGTAAAGGAGTGTGTGTGTGTGTGTGTGTGTGTGTGGGGGGGGGGGGGGGTGAGGGTGAGTGTGTGAGTGTCTGTCGACAACCTGCATGAAAAGGTAAAGGAGTGTGTGTGTTTGTGTGAGTGTGTGTGTGTGTGTGGGGGGGGTGGCTGTGAGTGTGAGTGTGAGTTTGAGTGTGAGTGAGTGAGGGAGGGAGTGAGTGAGTGAGTGAGTCCATGATCATTCTCAGCACTATTCTGAAGGTTATTACAGAAGGATTTGTTCACATGTTGTTCACTGTCTGATTTATGAGAGATCTTCTTCCAAAAAACATGATGAAAATGCATTTTTTTTAAATCTGTACCTAGTCATTTTTTATTTGTCCTGAGAGCCCGCTGTGAACAACTATAGATTTACTCTCAACATGTTACATCTTGATTCTTCATTTTTCTTTTTATATTTTATTTTCCAGGATTTTTAATATATATGTTAAAGGTGCAGTGTGTCATATGACATCATCAAGAAAGTTCTAGAATGCAACGCTCCCTGGGTAACCCCACCCCTTTAGAATAATAACAGAAGCTACAGTGGCCTTCAAGGACAAGAACAATTCTAAATTCTAAACAATACACTTGATGACATTCCAACCAACATGGATGCCTCCATAAGACCTGCCTGCTCAATGTACAAAATGTAATACTAATATTTGTGATTCTCCGCTCAGGAGGATAATTCAGATTATTGGCAGAGGTGATTTTACACCAATGAGGACATATTTATGAATGAGGACA
>CASHTC010000282.1:92450-94950 GCA_949357725.1 Hyperoplus immaculatus
TCCCAATACATGCACGTCAATTGTAGTATGCTGAAAATACATAATGCCCCACTAACTCCAATAGCATTTTGCAGTATTCGTCTTTATTCTTTATGACATTTCTTGACATTATGAAAAAAAAATCTTCCTTATCTGATTTTTTTTTTCTCTCTCCTGTCTGTGGCCCTAAAACTCTTCTGTACTTTAGTATGTAGTGTAGTAAAAAGACTAAAACTCTTCTGTACTTTAGTATGTAGTGTAGTAAAAATACTAAAACTCTTCTGTACTTTAGTATGTAGTGTAGTAAAAAGACTAAAACTCTTCTGTACTTTAGTATGTAGTGTAGTAAAAAGACTAAAACTCTTCTGTACTTTAGTATGTAATGTAGTAAAAAGACTAAAACTCTTCTGTACTTTAGTATGTAGTGTAGTAAAAAGACTAAAACTCTTCTGTACTTTAGTATGTAGTGTAGTAAAAAAGACTAAAACTCTTCTGTACTTTAGTATGTAGTGTAGTAAAAAGACTAAAACTCTTCTGTACTTTAGTATGTAGTGTAGTAAAAAGACTAAAACTCTTCTGTACTTTAGTATGTAGTGTAGTAAAAAGACTAAAACTCTTCTGTACTTTAGTATGTAGTGTAGTAAAAAAACTAAAACTCTTCTGTACTTTAGTATGTAGTGTAGTAAAAAGACTAAAACTCTTCTGTACTTTAGTATGTAGTGTAGTAAAAAGACTAAAACTCTTCTGTACTTTAGTATGTAGTGTAGTAAAAAGACGAAAACTCTTCTGTACTTTAGTATGTAGTGTAGTAAAAAGACTAAAACTCTTCTGTACTTTAGTATGTAGTGTAGTAAAAAGACTAAAACTCTTCTGTACTTTAGTATGTAGTGTAGTAAAAAAACTAAAACTCTTCTGTACTTTAGTATGTAGTGTAGTAAAAAGACTAAAACTCTTCTGTACTTTAGTATGTAGTGTAGTAAAAAGACTAAAACTCTTCTGTACTTTAGTATGTAGTGTAGTAAAAAGACTAAAACTCTTCTGTACTTTAGTATGTAGTGTAGTAAAAAGACTAAAACTCTTCTGTACTTTAGTATGTAGTGTAGTAAAAAGACTAAAACTCTTCTGTACTTTAGTATGTAGTGTAGTAAAGAGAAAGAGTATGAGATTTGGAGCGCAGGGTTGGTTGCTGCCGAGGGTCAGAAGTGAATTTGAACCGAGTGCATCTGTTAACTATCAACTGAAAGGATCAAATATGAAACTTACATTTAGGAAAGAGGAAGTTTGTTTGAGGCTGAATGTATTTTTATTCTCCCCACAAACAGAGAAGTGAGTCAACACATTAGAATGTGAACCCAACTACTGTAAACAAACCCAGTGTTAATACACAGCCTAGGCTCTGTAAACAGGGTATGCTGCTAGCCACGGTTTTCCCTTTCTTAACATACCAATTTAAGAGTAAAAACACATTAAAGGAATACTTCACCCATACGGAACCAGCGTTCTATCATTATAAAATCACTATTATAATATAATGAATGAGGTTTTTCTTCCCTCAGTCTTCCCTTGGCCCAGCTGTCCTGTTAATCCTAACCCTACATTTGTAATAGTGTGATATCACACATTAGTAAAATGTAGGGTTAGACAGTGAGACCATAAAACACTCTTTCTGCCTTTTCTCAGGCTAGGATGAACCGATTTCTAAAATGTTTGCACATTTATACTACATAGGATCTCAGAGTTCAATACACCTTCATATTCCCACCAGTGAAGTAGGGCTTTAAACTCTTAAACAAAAATATTTTCCTGTCTGTCTGTGTGTCTGTCTGTGTGTCTGTCTGTCTGTCTGTGTGTGTGTGTCTCTCTTCCAGTCCCGAGAGCCTCTGACATCATTCTCTCACGTCGTCACGGTAACCGGTCTGTTGCCGTCGGCGACGTACAACTGCAGCATCACGAGCTTCAGCTACAGAACGCCGAGTTCACCGGCTCACATCACCGTGACTACTGCAGGTACCTGTCTGTCTGTCTGTCTGTGTGTCTGTCTGTCTGTGTGTCTGTCTGTCTGTCTGTCTGTCTGTCTGTCTGTCTGTGTGTCTGTGTGTCTGTCTGTCTGTCTGTCTGTCTGTCTGTCTGTGTGTCTGTCTGTCTGTCTGTCTGTCTGTCTGTCTGTCTGTCTGTCTGTGTCCCTGTCTGTGTGTCTGTCTGTCTGTGTGTCTGTCTGTGTGTCTGTCTGTCTGTCTGTCTGTCTACTGTATCTATCTATCTATTATTAAAATTATTTAAGAAGAAAATAAATATATGTATACACGAAAATGCATGTCATAGAATAACATATGATACAAAATATACTAGTATGTTTTTATCATAAATACCATGGCAATGCAAATGCTTTATAAAAAGATATTTACCCTGCGTTTCAAATCTCATACTCTTTCTTTTTTCTATTCTACATACTACATCCGACGATAAAAAGAATCTAGTTAGGATGCAGTAGGCATACTATTGGGACATACTTTACTCTCTT
>CASHTC010000282.1:102450-104950 GCA_949357725.1 Hyperoplus immaculatus
AGAATAACCGTACAATGTTTAAATACTGCATGAAAAGGTGTAGTTAGTGATTCTGGAGAACGCTTTTTGTCAAAATCTGCTACCTGTCTGTACTGTGTGTGTGCTGAAAGAAATCTAGGTTGCGTTCCGAATCTCCTCCTCTTTCTTTTTTCTATTCTACATACTACATCCGACGATAAAAATAATCTAGTTAGGATGCAGTAGGCATACTATTGGGACATACTTTAATTTTTTATTTCATCATAACATGGCGCCTTGATCTTGTCTCTTGCTTTTATATCCGTCACATCCCCGTTTGTTTTCATATGGAGGCTTCGTCGATGTTACGTCACTTCACGTGCGCACTGGATTGTGGGTCAGAATTGCCCAAATAGGATGCAGTTTTCAACTCTAACAATCTTGGCCGGATGAAATAGGACATCCGGGTACTTCTAACCATCCTAAATCTGGCCACAAGAATCAGGACATCCTAAATCTTTTTTCTACCAAACTATATAGTAGAAAGTATGCGATTTGGAACGCAACCCTAGTCTCAATACACAGCCTAGGCTCTGTAAACTGGTTTGTAACCAATGGGCCCACCTTAGCTAGCAACATGCCCGTTTAGGCAAAGTATAAACAATCACATTTTTTCAGAGCACATAGTACAGACAGGTAGTGGATCATGAGGAGGTATTCACTCAGTACAGACAGGTAGTGGATCATGAGGAGATATTCACACAGTACAGACAGGTAGTGGATCATGAGGAGATATTCACTCAGTACAGACAGGTAGTGGATCATGAGGAGATATTCACTCAGTACAGACAGGTAGTGGATCATGAGGAGATATTCACACAGTACAGACAGGTAGTGGATCATGAGGAGATATTCACTCAGTACAGACAGGTAGTGGATCATGAGGAGATATTCACTCAGTACAGACAGGTAGTGGATCATGAGGAGATATTCACACAGTACAGACAGGTAGTGGATCATGAGGAGATATTCACTCAGTACAGACAGGTAGTGGATCATGAGGAGATATTCACTCAGTACAGACAGGTAGTGGATCATGAGGAGATATTCACTCAGTACAGACAGGTAGTGGATCATGAGGAGATACTCACTCAGTACAGACAGGTAGTGGATCATGAGGAGATATTCACTCAGTACAGACAGGTAGTGGATCATGAGGAGATATTCACTCAGTACAGACAGATAGTGGATCATGAGGAGATATTCACTGATTTTGACAGAAAGTGATTTTGACAACAAGCGTTCTCCAGAATCACTGACTGCACCTTTAAAATATGATTCACTGAGCATGACGGTGCATCACTCTGATAGTTCAGTTTTTATTGTTTTAAAAATTCTGAAGAATTTCATATTTCTGTATTTTCTAGGAGCAAGACCGCGCTAAAGAAACGGAAGCTAACAAGGTAACAAGGCGTGTGTGTGTGTGTGTGTGTGTGTGTGTGTGTGTGTGTGTGTGTGTGTGAGTGATTAAAACAAAAGGACCTTATCATTTAGCATTTTTTTTTGTAAAGAAATTCAAATTCAATTAACCCATTATTGTTGAAATATTTTTGTCATTTGGCATCTCTATGGAAACGCTCTAAATGAAAACATTTTGATTTGAATTTTGGGAGAAATGTTTTCAGTTCTTTATAGAATAAAACTAAAAGTTTTTTTTTTTCTCAAACAGAAAACCAGAGACAGCTATCGTTTGTAGTGGACAGAGATGTGTCTGTGTGGGTGAAATAAGGAGTTATCTTCATGTGCTTCGGCCTAAATCTGACTGTAATTGACAGAATTTGATATTTTGTAAAGGTTGCCTGAGTCAGCTTCTTCAATAAAAACAATTATATATACTGTATAAAAAATGGGATAGCATTATGAATAGAAAATTTAAAAAAAATAGTAGAACATTTTGATTTAAAATACCCTGTACATAAGCTATATACTGTGCCGTTTTCACGGGCTCACTCTACCAACCTAGCTACGTAGGCTGTGACGTCACCAACTTAGCTACGTAGGCTGTGACGTCACGGCAATATGGCGGCGCGCTTGAGTAAAAATGTCCGTTAGTACCACCCGAAAATGTCTTATAACTTCAAGTGTAATTGTGGAATATACACATTTTTTCGAAATTACTTTCCGCACAAATAGTTCCATACCATCTAAAAGTAAATTAGACTGTTTCATGTCCACTGTGATTAGGTCTACTAAATCTACTGTTTCATGTCCACTGTGATTAGGCCTACTAAATCTACTGTTTCATGTCCACTGTGATTAGGCCTACTAAATCTACTGTTTCATGTCCACTGTGATTAGGCCTACTAAATCTACTGTTTCATGTCCACTTTAAGATATAATACAGTAGTTGAGCGTGCATGCTTGGTATAAAGATTATTTATAACAAATATTTCTCATACTTCTTCCTGTGTTTGGTTCCAGTCCTGTTCAGCTGGACGACTTTGACGCGTACTTCAGAGAGATGAGCAAAGACACTGCATAC
>CASHTC010000282.1:114950-129950 GCA_949357725.1 Hyperoplus immaculatus
TCTTGTTAGGTAAAAATACGCTCACCCAGGAACAACAGGTGGCGTGGTAAAAAAACACTACCGCTTTTGTCCAAAGGGGGGCGCTGGAATCAACACACACTGAAAGTTCCTCGGAGCACCTTTTAAAAGTTAATTTGGTGGCGATTTCACGATATGCTAGTTGACGACAGACTAATGTTAATCGTGTGAATGTTTGCTGGGTGAAAAAAAAACTGGGTTTAGCACAAGAACTAAAGTGGCACAACAATAGAGTTTGAAATTATCAAAACGCTGCCATCCAATCAGAATCTCTGCCTGGATTTAAGGGGCGGGATCTAAGCGCTTTAGAGGCTGTGGATTGGTCAGTTTTTAGAGAGATGTTTAGTTTATAGTTTGTCTTTGCACTGAGGCCACAGGATCAAGGGAAGCGTTTTGATTGGTTCAAATCCCTTTCCTACATTAAAGGTGAAGTCAGCGATTTGTTGTTATAAAAAAAATGCATGTAAACAAAGGGCACCGTAGCTAGCAACATGCCCATTTACAGAGCCTAGGCTGTGTATTAACACTGGATTTATTTCAGCTCACACACACACACACAGTACAGACAGGTAGCGGATCATGAGGAGATATTCACACAGTACAGACAGGTAGCGGATCATGAGGAGATATTCACACAGTACAGACAGGTAGTGGATCATGAGGAGATACTCACTCAGTACAGACAGGTAGTGGATCATGAGGAGATATTCACTCAGTACAGACAGGTAGTGGATCATGAGGAGATATTCACTCAGTACAGACAGGTAGTGGATCATGAGGAGATATTCACTCAGTACAGACAGGTAGTGGATCATGAGGAGACAGACAGGTAGTGGATCATGAGGAGACAGACAGGTAGTGGATCATGAGGAGACAGACAGGTAGTGGATCATGAGGAGATATTCACTCAGTACAGACAGGTAGTGGATCATGAGGAGATATTCACTCAGTACAGACAGGTAGTGGATCATGAGGAGACAGACAGGTAGTGGATCATGAGGAGACAGACAGGTAGTGGATCATGAGGAGACAGACAGGTAGTGGATCATGAGGAGATATTCACTGATTTTGACAAAAAAGTGATTTTGATAACAAGAATCACTGCTGACTCCATCTTTAATTTTAGACTAGCGAAGAGGTTGTTTTAAATTTGTGATGTCATCAGGTTCCACTCAATCCTATTGGTTCATATCGAAGGACAAACTGAACACCACTAAATCAATTATATCAACGCCTGAAATACAGTTTACATGTACAGCTCCGGAAGAAATGAAGAGACCACTCCAAATGTTCATCGTCTCTCCGTTTGACTATTTATAGTCATATGTTTGAGTAGAATGAACATTTTGGTTTTATAATATAAACTACTGACAACATTTCTACCAAATTCACAATAAACATATTGTCATTTAGAGCATTTCCATGAAGTAATGTAGAGATGAAGATTGAAGAACAATCCAGACTGGTCTCTGAATGTTTTCCGGGGCTGTACGTTAATGGATTTGGGAATGTCAGAAACACATATCGTTAAATTCACCCCGGGCTAAGTCATTTTTACAATACTAATAAAAGTGAAGATATTTCCCCACAGACATATCCTAGTCTACAAGGTTAATCACAGACATACAGAGAAATATTTAAAATGTTTGTTTTTTTGACAACCCGAAATACTAACCAGGTTCCAACCGAGTGAATATGACCAGAGAGAAACTGTCACAAGCCATTTTCTGTAGCGTTCATACATTATTATTATTGAATAATTCACAATAATTCAGTTTTTTCCCTCTGATGATCATAAATGACATGTAACAGCAAACGAGACCATCAGTGTTAAAGAATGCTATTTTTATATAGTTTTTCTTAATGCCTTTGTCATGGGGTTATACGCTCACCCAGGAACAACAGCTGGCGTGGTAAAAACACTACCGCTTTTTGTCCAAAGGGGGGCGCTAGAATTAACACACACTGAAAGTTCCTCGGAGCACCTTTAACTTTTGTATACTTAACAATAATTTAGCTTTTTCGTTTATTTTCATGTTTTTTACTGATGGTTTGGGGAAACTCCACATTTCTCACCAACAAAGAGAAGAATGTTTCGACCAATAGCACGACTGCAAATCTCCATACAGGAAGTGACATAACATTACATAACATACACGATGTCGCCAATATAAAAGAACAAAACTGGAAAGGCTTTTTTCTTTCTGGACACGACAAATCTGACTTTTAAGTTTTGGGCCCAATTTGATCGAATTTTAGAACTTAAATTTTCTTTTTCTTTTTAAACAGTTTCTGATCAGATCTCAATTCATTCATATTTTTAATTTAATTTTTTTTATTATCATCAAATTCACATTTTACACCAACCATTTCTTGTATATGATTTATGCATTTGACAAAAAAATTCCCCCCCCCCCAAGAAAAACAAAAATCTCGATGCACTTCTTTGAACAACTTCTTCCAAAAAATCTTCAAAAACTAAAAATTCAGTAAAATAAAAGCTGTTTCCAATTTTTTATTTTGACGACATCCTGTGTTCAGTTCAAAAATTAAAATGAAAAATCAATGAATGTGTAAAAAAAAAAAAAAAAAAAAAAAATTAGAAAAAAAAATTACAAATGGCGGCTCTGTGGATGCTTCAGTGTTGACTTGTGAAATGATTCGTCCTCGTGGCCTTGTTGGTGCAGAACACACCTGAAGTATTTTTACCTGTCGGTTGGTTTCGCTGGTTCACACTCACTTCTTAGCAAACCCAATGTACTGTAAATACTACTACTGCTTAACTAACTCTGTTTATACTCGTCATGAAAATGGCTGTGTTCGAAACGTCCTGCTAACGTCCTACTCATACTAACGTTCTACTCATACTAAAAGCCCTACCGACGTCCTACTCATACTAATGTCCTACTCATACTAACGTCCTACTCATACTAAAAGCCCTACCAACGGCCTACTCATACTAAAAGCCTTACCAACATCCTACTCATACTAAAAGCCCTACTAATGTCCTACTCATACTCATTTTGATGTCAATTTTGAGTATGTGACGGTTGTGTAGGCGAGAAATGCCCGGATTAGTACTTTTACTTCCGGGACGATTCTGTGTATGGATCGATAGGTCACTTTTCCTACTGAACCGCCCCACAATGCATTGCATCTTTTCAAACGACACAGAAGTTTTTTTTTTTATTCTTTATTGCTTCTGTATACTACAATGTAAAACTGTCCGACGAACCTCGCATTTACAATGGATTGTTAAGTAGACAGTCTGTAGTATGTACATGTTGAGTATGTAGGAGAGGAGGACATTAGTAGGGCTTTTAGTATGTAGTATATACATGTTGAGTATGTAGGAGGGGAGGACATTAGTAGGGCTTTTAGTATGTAGTATATACATGTTGAGTATGTAGGAGGGAGGACGTTAGTAGGGCTTTTAGTATGTAGTATATACATGTTGAGTATGTAGGAGGGAGGACATTAGTAGGGCTTTTAGTATGTAGTATATACATGTTGAGTATGTAGGAGGGAGGACGTTAGTAGGGCTTTTAGTATGTAGTATATACATGTTGAGTATGTAGGAGGGAGGACGTTAGTAGGGCTTTTAGTATGTAGTATATACATGTTGAGTATGTAGGAGGGAGGACGTTAGTAGGGCTTTTAGTATGTAGTATATACATGTTGAGTATGTAGGAGGGAGGACGTTAGTAGGCCGTTTCGAACACAGCCGATGTGAACAAATTTCTTGTACAAAATGTTTCTTTCTCTTGTTTTTTAAACGTTGTTGTAAATGTGAATCATGTCAGTGGAGCCGCTGGATGTTTCGGACTGAAGATAGAGACTCTGTCGGACTCTTTGAAAAACGCACTTTTGCTGGTGGACAAAAAAATGCAGAACTTTGCAGACAAACAGCACGGACACACTTTGACGTCTACAGTTGATTCCTCTCTTTGCTTTGTGTGTGTGTGTGTGTGTGTGTGTGTGTGTGTGTGTGTGTGTGTGTGTGTGTGTGTGCGTGTGTGTGTGTGTGTGTGTGTGCGTGTGTGTGTGTGTGTGTCCAGTCAAATGTGTGTGTGTGTCATTTTGGTGCCATTTTTCTCGTGCATTTGTGTCACTTCTTCTTCTTCTTCAATTTTGAGGTTGGATCTCAAGACTGGGATTCTCGTCACAGAGTTTTAAATGTGTGTGGGAGTGTGTGTGTGTGTGTGTGTGTGTGTGTGTGTGTGTGTGTGTGAGAGAGTGTGTGTGTGGGAGTGTGTGTGTGTACGATCAAAATAAAATGTTGCAGATCAAGTTTGGTGTGGTAATTATTCTCTGTTTTGATCATGTTGGCAGTGTTCATGCATTTCCAGCTCCGCTCCTACAGTAAGGCTAAACTACACTGTATACACACAAGAGTTCCATTCAGACTGCTAAGGTCCATAACACGTCCATTGACTCCCATTCAAACAATCATTTTTCAACTCACTGCCATTAAATTATAATTGATGCATTTTTTTTATTTTGCTCATTTACTCTCCACCATGTTACGTCATTATGACCATATTTGGCATATGGAGAAAAAAACATGCTATTTCCACTAGATGGCACTGTCACAATCCCCCCCTCCCTCTCCATTTAGCTTTGACCCTGTGTGTGTGTGTGTGTGTGTGTGTGTGTGTGTGTGTGTGTATGTATCCATGGCGTTATGATATTATGAGTAAAAGGCTAGTGGTTTTCAAGTGGCACTGTTTTCATTCACTCTGTTCCATGTGTAGTTTTTCATGCAGAAGTTCAAAATCCCTCTAAAGATGACTTTGTATAAATGCACAGCACACACACCTCCCTGAGGTCCAGACACACAAGCATGTGCAGTGCACTGCTTCAAGTAAATGAAAACATGGGTTATCTTCAATCACATCAAAGGTGCAGCCGTCAGAGACACATAACAAGGTGTGGCTGGACAGACTGTCACCTGTCAGCTTCACTCAAATGTTATTAAAAATATTCAAATCATGAGACAGAAATGACATTCATGTTAACCTCGGACAGCGACACATTGTTTTGTACAAGTACACACACACACACAGATTTTGTTATCATCACTTCCGAGGACATTACATTCATTTCCTGGAGACTTTCCCTAACCATAACCACTACTTGCCTCACCCTACGTCTACCCTAAAAAAAGCAAGGCGTCACTCAAGATGTCATTATGACGTTACAGGGTGTGATGGAAAATGGAAATGAATGTTGTGTGTATGTAACTATTATGTACATATATAAGAAACTGGCTTGGGAGCTGACAGGGCCTGTTAAAAGACAACGTAGTTTTGTGCTGTGTCCATGATCACCATATTTACATATCTTTGCAGGTAAAGCTCCACTAGGACATCTATCCGTAACATGGCTGTTTGCCCAGTGACTGCAGTGAATGACCACATACTATTACAACACATTTATATAATGACAGAAAGTACCTCTTCTAATATTGATCTAGCATCGTTTGTGAGGAGGATTTAACTGCGCTGCCCCAGTAGTCTGCAGCTCAAGGCAAAAGCCTGACTCTCTACAGTGGGTCAAACGGGAAGTAACCATTCCAAACCACACCTTTGGAAAAATGCAAATATAACTTATTTCTTCCTCTCTTGCAGAGCTGATAAGAGATCAAGAGGATGTTCTCAAAACATTGCCTGTTTTTAGACTGAATGGAGACCGGTGTTCTGCCCAAATGTTTGTTTCCTTATCTTGCTGAGTTTCACATGAGAAGAATCACGTGTTAGAAGGGTCGGCATGGAAACAAAAAGGAAAAAATAATCACATTAAAGTTCTGAATTATTTTTATTGAACATTGTGTCAACTGGTGTTATTCTCATCCTAACTGGACAAACTGGTATTTAATTGCTGACTCTCAACTAGACAAACTGGTATTTAATTGCCGTGACCTTGGAATTTTGATTGTGTATCATCAATCACGCCCATGGCTACACACACACACACACACACACGCAAACACAAACACACACACACACACAAACACACACACGCACACACACATGCACACACACACACACGCCCATACAAACACATGCAAACACACACACACACACATATACACACACAGTTTCCTGTCCATCACCTGATATAAACGTTGGCATCTTCTGATTGATCCACGTTGGCATGACCCAACAGCCAACCAGGACGTCCCACGATAGATGTAGAAGCCAATAAGATTGTGGCACGATAGCTTTAGAAGTGACGCACGCCGTTCATATAAATACAGGTGACGGACAGGTGAGGCTACAGACAGACAGGTAGACAGGTGAGGCTACAGACAGACAGGTGAGGCTACAGACAGACAGGTGAGGCTACAGACAGACAGGTGAAGCTACAGTGGACAGTCGGGTCAACATGGCGGACAACTCGCAATCCTCAACTACTGCTGGAGCTGGTGGCGGTGCCCCAGGCCCGAGGTACAGTCAATCTTGATCAGTGTCATTTTATTAAAGAGGACCTATTATGCTACTTTTCTGGTCTTAATTTCTTGTTTTACACTGCTATAGAGCAACCTGACACGAATCACATCACAAAAAACTATGTAGATTTTCGGGAAGCTCTTTCTCTTATTTTGGCGATCCAGCACATCCTGTCAACACTTGAGTGTGTGTGCTTCGGCTCCCTCCGCCTGTGCTTCGGCCATCTCCGCTCCCCTCCCCCCCTCCTGCAAACCCCACTCCGTTGTGATTGGTTACCTTCCTTCCGGAACACTTTCAGTGGCGGGAAGCGCGAGCATGGACCTATAAGGGCGCGAGGCAGACGCGAGGCAGACGCGAACAGGGAAGTGACAGCATTACCATACATGGAAACATCCGCGTGGAGATGTCACAAAGTTTTATGCGACGTCACAAATTATGAAAGGGTAGACCGCTTTGAACACGTGACTTCTCGACTGGCTAGAATAGTGTTTAGTGCTCTGCACAGACACCCCAGACGGTCAGCAGGGAATACGTCGAAATGCATGTAAGTCATTATTTGATAATTTAGTATGGTTAAGCATGACTATGAATCATCATAACAACGTTTATAGGTCATAAAAGTCAAAAAGCATCATAGGTCCTCTTTAAGTTAAATTTCTTTATTTGTCACTCCAGAGGGGGTCAGAGCGCAGGGTCAGCCATAGTACAGACAGACAGACAGACACACACACACACACACACACACACACACACACACACACACACACACACACAGAGAGACAGACAGACAGACAGACAGACACACTCCAGAGGGGGTCCTCACACAGGGTCAGCCATAGTACAGACAGACAGACAGACAAGACACACTCCTGAGGGGGTCCTCACACAGGGTCAGCCATAGTACAGACAGACAGACAGACAGACACACACACACAGACACACAGAGAGACAGACAGACAGACAGACACACTCCAGAGGGGGTCCTCACACAGGGTCAGCCATAGTACAGACAGACAGACAGATACACTGGACCTAAGTTGTGGAATTCTCTTCCTTTATACATCAGATCTGCCACTTCTTTGGAAAATTTTAAATGTCTGCTGAAGACACATTTTTTTGCACTGGCCTTCGGAACCAGCTGAGCTGAGTATTTTCTTATGTGTTTTTATTTTGGTTTCTTATTTGTAATAAATGTGGATTATTGTATTAAAATTTAACCTGTACAGCACTTTGGGGCAGTACCCGCTGTTTGTAAATGTGCTTTATAAATAAATTTGACTTGACTTGACTTGACTACACTCCAGAGGGGGGTCCAACAATGGTAGAGATGGTGGGCACCGTAGATGTAATAGCAGCCACCACTAGTTTTACTGCTAACACCCTCCTGTCTGGTGCCAGGGTTTCCACCTATCATATTTTACGATACCTGGCATTTATGTGTCCATTGTGGTGAATTCTGTGTGTGTGTGTGTGTTCCAGTGGCCCTAAAGAGCCGAGAGAAGACTACCTGGAATCTGAGCGCTACTTCATGGCAGTAGCTCTTCTGTCTGCCAAGAGGAGCAGAGACCCAAAAACACAGGTGTGTGTGTGTGTGTGTGTGTGTGTGTGTGTGTGTGTGTGAGCGTGTGAGAGTGACTGTTTAAAGAAGTCTGCCACAAACATTACTAATGCCCTTAGTGTGTGAGATACTAATAAAGATCACTGATGCATTTATTCTTGGATTTAAACTATTCTCCTCCCTGTGTGAAGGTGGGGTCGTGCGTAGTGAGCCCGGAGAACAAGGTTGTTGGTGTTGGCTTCAATAAAATGCCCAACGGATGTGAGGGCCAGCTACCATGGGCACGCGATGATCGTGACCCGCTCTACAATAAATACGTCTTTGGTGAGAATACATTCGCACAGTACCTGTGAGGCAATTTGATTACATTAATTTTATTTTCATTTTCATACATTTTTGTGTGGTCAATGTAGGTTTGAACTTTTGCTCAAACTATTTAAAAATGCATTGTAAGGTGTCAAACTACACCTTTAATGTATAAATACATGTCCTCCCAGTTTGCCATGCTGTGCTGAATGCCATAGTGGACGCATGTGGAGCTGATCTGAAAGGCTGTTCCATCTACACCACTCTCTTCCCCTGCAACGAGTGTACCAAACTCCTCATTCAGAATGGTGGGTGATGAGCATGCACGCATGCGTTTGTACAGCTTTTTTTGTGAGGACACTCATTGACAGGAACTTTTATTCTGATACTGAGTCTCATTTTTCCTCTGATGATCATAAATTACATGTAACAGCAAACGAGACCATCAGTCAGGCCCGGTTCTAGAAAGTCAGACTTGGGTGGGCCTGTAGAAATTTTAGGTGGGCACACTTTTCAGGGAGGCCGAAGATGGGAGCGCGCGTAGAGCGCGCGAGCCGAAATTTTTTGCCCTTGTAAGATCTCTGCGTCTGCTTTTTGGCACATTTACTGTGAATTGTGTAGAACACAATATGCAAATAAACTTTGAGTGTTGCTGTGTGGGAGATTTGATTCTTGCATGTTTTTTTCCAAAATGTTTATGAATAACATATAATATACATTATATTTTTCTTAATGGCAGTATTAACTGTAGGCAGCCTGAGCTGATTGCAGAGAAAGCTTAGGGACTGGGCAACCTGGATGGTGGTAGTCCAGAGCTATATACTATACACACTACTTTCCACTATTGCCTCTGATGTCCAGCTGGGTGAAAATAGTAGCCAGCCGAGGCCACGACCCTGCTAGAGGGGTCCGGGGGTATGGCCCCCCGGGAGATTTTTTTTTACCTTTTTAAAGTGAAAAGCATGAATCTGGTGCACTTAGAGAGGAAGATTAAGAGGCTAAATCTGAGGAATTTTGTGAACAAATAATTTGGAGACACTGGGTCGGATGAATTAGAAGCTATTGAAGAAAGACACATGGATTTTCCATAGAAATATACATTTGAAATAAAATATTATGCAGGGTCCTCTGGGATGGGCTTGGTGCTGTTTTCTTTTACGGGACATATTTTTCTGTAATATAATGAATTAATTTAAATGCAGTGAGAGGAACGAAGCAGAAGAACTCTGTTGTCCAGTTATCTTTTTTTCCACAGACGAGGCTGAAATAGGCTATAGACTGTACACAGTGCATGGGCAACTGAGGGCAGCCCCATTTTCAAATATTTTTAAATAAACTCAATACACACTGTGCATGCCATGGACTTGAACGTGACGTGATCAGTTAACCTCGGATTACCTCCCAGATGAACTGATTCAATTGTATTCCTTTTATTGTATGATAATTTACATTTACATAATATGATGTTGATATCAAACACACAAACTAAAAAAAAAAATTGGAGGGGCCCCCCTGGCAGTCGGGACCCTAAGCAACCGCTCATTTCGCTTATGTCTCGGGCCGGCTCTGCTGACCAGTGACCACTATAAGCGGGTGGGTAACTTGGAGGCAGGCTGTCCTGCCCACCCAATAATACAATTAGAAGAATGGTATATTCTTTAGTATTAATTAATTGTCTGAATTTTATTTGACATTTTCTTGGACAGCGAACGAACAAGTCCGTCCGATAGTGGGTCTGGACTTCCACCTAAAAAAAAAAAAAAAAAAAAATTATTTTTTTTTGGTTGGGTGGGCACAGCCCACATTTGGGTGGACACGGCCCACCCTGGCCCCTGGCTACCGCCGGCCCTGCCATCAGTGCAAAGAATGCTATTTTTATATAGTTTTTCTTAATGCCTTTGTCATGGGTATACGCTCACCCAGGAATAACAGCTTTATTTATACTCGATAGATCAATTGAGGGGATGACCTTCATTGATTAAAAAAAAAGCGTATACAATGCAAATATATCAAATACGCGAACAACAGCTGGCGAGGTAAAACACTTTTGTCCAAAGGGGGGCGCTAGAATTAACACAAACTTAAAGTTCCTCTGAGACACTTTAAGGCAATTTGCGGGCGCCAAAAACACTGTTCAAAAAACACATCTCCTAATCTGAAATAACTCTAATAATTGTCTCTCTTTCCAGGTATTACTGAGCTGGTCTATCTCTCTGATAAGGATTGCCCCAGTGCAGAGATATTGGCTTCCAAAGTGATCCTTGACTTGGCTATAGTAAAAACCAGGTGAGCTACTTTTCTCTGGCAAAACCCGTTCCCAAGTTTAGTTCACTGTGTCAAATTAAACAGATATTATATTTATTTAAAGATGGACTCAGTGATGCTGGAGAACGCTTGTTGTCAAAATCAGTGAATATCTCCTCATGATCCGCTACCTGTCTGTACTGTGTGTGTGATGAAAGAAAATCAAGTGTTAATACACAGCCTAGACTCTGTAAACTGTGGATCATGAGGAGACATTCACTTATTTAGACAAAATTATGTTTTCTCTGTGCTGTCATAGACTCAGGTGTATTTTGTCTTTTTTCTTTTTCCAGGAAGTTCGAGGACTTCCCCACCGGGAACAAGATTGAGATCGATTTCACACCCATGCAGTGAAAATGCAAAGAGCTGAACAGGGAGTGAAGCCGGAGACAGCAGACCAGATCTAAAGGCACTTTCAAGACTCTTTTTTTCTTTGTCAATTTTACTCTTATTTGCAGTTTTTCTTTCCCTCATTTCACTCCTATTCTCACCGGGAATTTAGGACTACATGGTCTTATTTTAGGTAAATTAAACCAGTTAGCATCAACATTTAGTCTTATCTTTACCCACTATAAAGAGTGTTACTACTGTGTGCATCTGGGTTTTTCTCTTTTTGCTTTTAATTATAACTGAAAATCCTGCTTTTATTGGTTTAAAAAATACATATTCAAGCCTTCAGCCATTAAGTCTGGAGACACTGCAGCTGAACAGGGAAAGATCTTAACTTATAGATATCATCATGAAGCTTTGCCAGTCGGTTACTGACATTAAAACCATTGTTTTAAATTTGCAACATCTAACTAATTATGAGTAGCCTACATTTGCCTCTCTTTAAAAATTTCAAATATTTTATAAAGCCAGAGCCCTTTGGTTTATACTGGTAAGAAGAAGAAGAAATGTTGGCAGGAAAATAGACCTTAACCTCTAAACTCACACGTTTTCTCCTGCAGCGTCTCGCATTAAGCTGAATGTAAGTTGTCCTTTGATTGTATTTTCTCATATATGTTGTGTATTGATTATGTTTGTGTGTGTGTGTGTGTGTGTGTGTGTGTGTGCGTGCATGCGCGTGCGTGTTTGTGTGTGCGTGTCTGTGTGTGTGTGTCTGTGTGTGTGTGTGTGTTTTTGTGTATGTGTGTGTCTGTGTGTGTGTGTGCGTGTGTGTCTGTGTGTGTGTGCGTGTGTGTGTGTGTGTGTGACTGACACACTTGTATATTCTCATGTCATCAACTATCAGTCAATAAAATCTGGGACAGAAGCTGGTGTCCACTGTTCATTTTTCTCACACACTATAAATGGTAAACGGACTCCACTTATAAAGCTCTTTTCCCAGGTTTTCCACAGACCCAGAGCGCTTTACATTGTTGTGTACACATTCACCCATTCACACACACACATTCATTGGGGCGGCAGTGGCGAAGTGGATAGGGAGTTCGCCTCTGGTGTGCAGGGTCGGAAGTTCGATGCCCCGTCTCCCCGCCACATGTCGAAGTGTCCCTGGGCAAAGAGACACTGAACCCTAAATGTCTCCTGATAGTTAGCTTGCACCCTGCGTGGTAGCTGCTGCTGCTATCGATGGGTGAATGTGTGATTTGACATTTATACAGGGAAAAACTATATAAAAATAGCATTCTTTACACTGATGGTCTCATTTTCTGTTACATGTCATTTATGATCATCAGAGGAAAAAGAGAGACTGTTTCAGAAATATTTAAAAGTTTGTTGTAGCACCTTGAGCTACATATTCACTCAACGGCAATTTTATGAGGTACGCCGGTTCAATTTCTTCTTAGACTTAGGTTTAGGTCTAGGTTTAGGCTTAGGCTTCAAGTAACTTCTATATTCTTGTCCATCTAAATAGCTCAGGGTTAGGGTTAGGGTTAGAGTTATCTAAATAGCTCAGGGTTAGGGTTAGGGTTAGAGTTAGAGTTATCTAAATAGCTCAGTCGGTAAGACCATTGCTCTAGTGACGCTAAGGTCACAGGTTCAAATCCTCATCTCAATAAAGAGAATTTCATTAATTAAAGGGTCTAATGGCGCATCTTAGTCACACTATCTATCTATTTTATTCCATCAAAACGACACAGGTAACATAGTCTCAAGTGATATTCATGATTATAAGGTGCCGGTGACCAAAGGAAGGAATCAAAATCTTCAAGTGCGAACACAATGCACTAACCCTAAGAAAGGGGGTTTAAGTGACTTTGAGCATGGTTCATGGTTCATGGTTCATGGTGCCAGAAGGGTTAGTATGAAAATGGTATAACCCAAGCTGCAGTCACTCTTTGGATCTTCTGGTTACGAGACTGGGGCTTTAACCACTAGGCCACCAAACCTGAAGTAATTCACCACACTTAGTATGACTCATACTCCCATTCAGACACTCTTTTAGCCAGATAGCATTTCATGGACTTGAACCTGCAACCTTTAGATCCCCAGCCCTCAGCATTACCCACTACGCCACAGAGTCTGTAGCACAATGTGAGGGATACAAGTTGCTTTTCCAAGTAGAGAGTTTGAGAATGCTTTTCCTCAATTAACTTTGAAAATTTTCAACTTTCTCAGGAGTTTGAAATGACCTCCTCTGGAAAGTGGTAGAGGTCCCCAAAAATATGAAAATTTATGAAAATATGCATGTGGATTTAAAATTTCATTTTCCAAAAATGACTCCACAGCCCCATTCAGAGCGGAAACAAACAATTCAAAATGCGTCAACTCAGTCATTTTTCATCTACTAAACTAAATGTTCAGCTCCTTCAGGACATTGCATGATATTACCTGGATTTACATGTCTTTGCCCCATTAATTACCAATGATGATTTTTGGCAGAATACACCTTTAATATCTCTGAAGTTATACATTTTATGAAGAAAAGGTGAATTATGAAAATGTTCTCCTGAGTACGACGAACATGATGAACTTTAAATGGAGTTTCTACGATGAAGTATGAAGGAGTAGGAGGACCTTGTGCCACATATTCACTCAACGGCCATTTTATTAGGAACACCGGTTCAATTTCTTGTGAGATTTAGGCTTAGGTTTGGATTTAGGCTTAGGTTTGGATTTAGGCTTAGGTTTGGATTTAGGCTTAGGTTTGGATTTAGGCTTAGGTTTGGATTTAGGCTTAGGTTTGGCTTCATTTCTTTCATAGGTTACACTGTCGTTTGTTGTGTGTGTGTGGGTGTGTGTGTTTGTGTGTGTGTTTTCATTCCAAAGTCTTTGTCTTGCCTCTTGTCTCAGTGGTCGTGGGTTCGAATCCGGCTGGTGGACCTTTACTGCATGTCATCCCTAGTGCATACTAACAGGTGCATACGTAAAGTGCATACTAACAAGTACATACTAAAACGTGCATACTAAAACGTGCATACTAACAAGTGCATACTAAAACGTGCATACTAAAATGTGCATACTAACAAGTGCATACTAACAGGTGCATACTAACAGGTGCATACTAACAAGTACATACTAAAACGTGCATACTAACAAGTGCATACGTGAAGTGCATACTAACAGGTGCTGTCCTCGGCATTTGAGACGCAGCATTTATTAAATGCTCATCTCATAGCCTAGTGCTGAAACGAAAGCTATAAACGCCGTGGTTTAAGGCTGAAATGATAACCGGGGCACTTAACGTTGTCGAGGGGAAGCCTTCAGAGATCTCCGTTAGTTTCAGTTTACAGGCGACAAAGTGACAATCACCACCACCACATGGACAGCGTTTAAATAAAGCGTCTCATTCTTAAAATCATTAGGGCTTTGATGCAAATGATGAAATCTGAACAGTACAGCAGCAGTGCTGGTGCGTAAAGGGACAGCGCAGTCGGCATCTCTCCTCAGCACAACTGCAGCACAAGCCACAGTTAAAGTCGATCGCTCTGCCGGTTCATGTTTCTGACACGTTGACTCGCAACATAATGAGTCGAGGCTTTGCGTTGGCTTTGTCGATGTCCCGTGCCTATTTTTTCTCTCCACACACAGCGTTCTCTCTCCTAGCGCACAAACGCCCCGGCCGCTTCCGAGAGCACAGTGTTCCACCCGATTAAAAAAAGTAAACACAACTTGGAAAACACGACCCGACTTTTTACGACCTATTTCTGCGAGAAAAAAAAAACCTGTCTTAAATATTCGGACCAATAGGCTCAGGCTTAGACTTAGACTTACTAAAATGTGCATACTAAAATATGCATACTAACAAGTACATACTAACAAGTACATACTAAAATATGCATACTAACAAGTACATACTAACAAGTACATACTAAAATATGCATACTAACAAGTACATACTAACAAGTACATACTAAAATATGCATACTAAAATATGCATACTAACAAGTACATACTAACAAGTACATACTAAAATAT
>CASHTC010000283.1:7500-10000 GCA_949357725.1 Hyperoplus immaculatus
GTTTTTTGTGTCCGATAATTTTTTTTTGTATTATAGAAAGTTTAGTGCTTTGGAAGTTGAGATTTTTGGTTCAGAGTATTGAAAAAAAACTAATGTTGATGTCAAGGTTTACTCAAATAAACACCTGAAAGTAGGCTACTATTTTGGACCTTTTGATGTATACTAGTATGAAAGAAGACATGTTATGGAATAAAATAGACAAAATATCTCAAAACTGACCCAGCGCTTGAAAAACGATAATTTTTGCTTTCCAGTGTCTTGCGTTAAACAGCTGATTTAGCGTTTTTTTTTTTTATGTCCTTCTTGATTAATTCGGTGAAAGGACAGAGAGGAAGCGGGAGACAAAAAGTTTCTGTGGTTTTCAACATTCTGGAGCAATTAGAACGCATGGTTAACTCACGCTGATGAACGAGACAATCAGAGCTCACAGCCTCAAATTAATTAACATTTTTGAGATTTTTGTCAATTTATCTTTCATAACATGTCTTCTTTCATATACGCTATCTCTCTCTCCCTCCCTCTCTCTCTCTATCTCTCTCTCCCTCCCTCTCTCTCTCTATCTCTCTCTCCCTCTCTCTCCCTCCCTCTCTTCCATAACATGTCTTCTTTCATACTAGTATAAATCAAAGGTCCAACATGTACATTCAGGTGTTTATTTGACTAAACCTTGTCTGTTTGCATCTGTATATTTCTCCTATACAACCATCTTTAACGGACATTATCTCAACATTAGTTTTTGTTTCAATACTCTGAACCAAAAATCTCAACTTCTAAAGCACTTACATCAACTAAACTTTCCATAATCATTCTCAGCACTATTCTGAAGGTTATTACAGAAGGATTTGTTCATATGTTGTTCACTGTCTAATTTATGAAACAATCAAAACTCAGTGTGTGTGTGTGTGTGTGTGTGTGTGTGTGTGTGTGTGTGTGTGTGTGTTATTACTCATAATGAGGTTAGTATGTGGTCGACATGTCGATCTCAGCTGCTTAAAGTTGCAGTGTGTAACTTTGTGTGTGTCAGAGAAGTGAAACATTTTCGAAGGTATATTCTCATAACTGAATAAACAAACTTTCCTCACAGGAAAATGTAGATCCCTGGAACACTGTTTGAAGTTAGAAAGCCAGACACAAACACAAGCAGTTGGACAGGACTGTACATCAGTAGTTGAAGACACAGTTGACTAACAGTACTGTCTGTAGGGGCGCCTTTAGCTCAGTTGGTAGGGTGTCCCCCCCCCCCCCATGGGCCTCGGCCAGCAGCGGACCCGGGTTCAATTCCAGCCCGCGGTCGTTCTCTGCATGTCACTCCCCTCTCTGCCCCATTTCACCTCTGTCTCTACACTGTCAATAAAGCATAAAAATGCCAAAAAAAATATCTTAAAAAAAAATGTTCACAAAGAGGAGTCTGATGGTTTTTATTATTTTATTCATTATTTATGTTTTTGATTAAAAATGTTTTATTGTTTTTTTATATATTCTTGTATTATTGAATTGTAATATTTATTTATTTTTATTTTAATAATTTTTTTTTAAATTATTTTCTATATTTTATTTTATTTTATTTTATTTTATATAACCACCAACTCCCTCCAGTAGGTGGCAGTAATGCGTCAGTAACGGGAGAAGAATCTGACGTAAGCTGGACGTAACCAACGTAACGCGTCACTTCCGCGATCAGGAAACAACGATGTAAACAAAACAAACCAAGAACATCGCGCTGATTAATACTACTCTCTCTTTTCTCCATTTGTTTCCAACTAACGGAAACTTAATTTAACGTTAATTTAAAAGCCTACCGGTCCTAACTGACATATTAGCGGTGAGTGGAGTTAACGGGACGCTAGCTGCTAGCACCGTAAAATGGATGATACGAAGGTGAGAAGCTAACGGTTGCTAACAAAGGCTAATATAATCTGTATAATTAAAATACGTGTAAGTCAGCCAATGAACAAATCCTTCTGTAATAACCTTCAGAATAGTGCTGAGAATGATTATGGAAAGTTCAGTTGATGTAAGTGCTTTAGAAGTTGTAGATTTTTGGTTCAGAGTATTGAACATGCTGAGATAATGTCCGTTAAAGATGGTTGTATAGGAGAAATATACAGACGCAAACAGACAAGGTTTAGTCAAATAAACACCTGAATGTACATGTTGGACCTTTTGATTTATACTAGTATGAAAGAAGACATGTTATGGAAGATAAATAGACAGAACTCCCAACTGCCTAGTGCTAACAAAGGGTAATATAACATTTATATTACAATACTTGTGTTAAGTTTGAGTTTGTGAAGTTATTTGTGGCGTTGATAGGTAGTTAAAAACCCAGCTAAACATGACGTGAGCAGCATTAATAGTTTGGTTAGTTAGTTCCGGGAGATATAACAGAGTAAAGATGAACATTAGCTGAAATATGTAGCTTGGAAAAAGGCCACTCCACCACGAGAGCCACGTTTTATTAGTATGTTTACTTTGCCAAATGTTGTGTGAATGTTCGATA
>CASHTC010000283.1:15000-19000 GCA_949357725.1 Hyperoplus immaculatus
GTAACCCCAACCCTTTAGAATAATAACAGAAGCTACAGTGGCACTATGACACTTCCAAAATGGCGGTGACAAGGCCTTGGTCCAAAGTATGGAGAAATATGGACATATATGAGACCCTGTCTAAGGGAAAAAATAATAATTAAAAAAAAAATGTTTTCAGCTATTATGCACTAAATTAAATGTACTTATGGATATTATAATTACTTTCTACAAAATCTGCTAGGAAATAAAACCCAAAATTCTACACACTGCAGCTTTAAAGACATTAACTCACTCAATGTAATCCAGAATTTTTCAAATTGTTGTCAAAATCCGCAAATATCTCCTCCCCACCTCGCTACCTGTGTGTACTGTGTGTATGCGCGCTGAAAACAAACAACCCAGCGTTTATACACAGCCTAGACTCTGTATATGGCTATCTAAAGCTACAAGCTGCACACTCCAAGCCCACATTTTTTGATTAAAAACATGCATACAAGTTACAGTATTTCATATTATTTGATATTTAAATTTTGCGGCGTTTTCATTTGAATAACAGAACTATCGGTACATTAACGATCTGAGGCGGAGTTTGACATATACCAAAAACAAACTGCGATTTTTAATTGATTATTTTATAACTTTTGATCAGTAAATAGGAAGAATTTCACCGTTTTCAGCCCCAGTAAGCTAACAGAACAGAAGTGCCATTCAAGAATATATATTTTTAACTTGTTTTGCATTAAAATTCCCCCTGTCAAGTGAATTTGAAGTGCGATTCCAGAGGTGATTTTGCCCCGGGCCCCCTCTCACACTGTTCCCCTGATCTAACTCACATTAGAAGTCTTTATTCTACCCTCTGAATGTGTCTCATTGTCCTGCCGTAGCGTTTTTCGTTTGAGGGTCCCGATTCTAAATGTACAGTGACGATGAAGTGGCGATGTTCAATATATTTTTGTATTTTATATTTCTTGGTTTAACGGAAATGCAGCGTAGAGTTTTTTTTTTTTTAAGGTTTCAAAATCTGTTAATTGTTTTTTAAATGTCCATTTTCTGCTTGTATGAGGTCATGAACTTCAGCTGATATAAAGGTGCAGTCAGTGATTCTGGAGAACGCTTGTTGTCAAAATCACTTTTTGGTCAAAATCAGTGAATATCTCCTCATGATCCACTACCTGTCTGTACTGAGTGAATATCTCCTCATGATCCACTACCTGTCTGTACTGAGTGAATATCTCCTCATGATCCACTACCTGTCTGTACTGTGTGTGCGCAGATAAAAAAAAAAATCCAGTGTTAATTAATAAACAGCCTAGGCTCTGTAAACTGGTATGTTGTTAGATACGAAGGGCACCCTTTTGTTTACAGTTTACAGAGCCTAGGCTGTTAATTAAAACTGGATTTATTTTCAGCTCACACACACGGAATGTGTTCGGAAAGCCATACTAACGTCCTACATCCTACATACTCAACATCTATATACTACATACTGTCTACTCAAAGATCGATTGTGTATGCGAGGTGCGTCGAAACATTCACACTGAAGTATACTCAAGCAATAAAGAATTTCTTCTTCTTATAAGATTCCGTCCGTTTAGACGCTGTTTAGCGTATTGCCGCCCTCCACAGGTTAGATATAGAACTAGATTTTTACATACAGTCCTGTGTTGTGCAGGAAATGCAGAATTGTAAATAAAGAATAAAAAAAAAACCTTCCTTGTCGTTTGAAAAGACGCGATGCATTGTGGGGCGGTTGAGTAGGAAAAGTATCCAATCGATTCATACCTAAAATCTTCCCGGAAGTTAGTACTCATCCGGGAATTTCTCGCATAACCAAACTCGCATACCCAACCGTCACATACTCAAATTGAAGTCAAAATGAGTATGAGTAGGACGTTAGTATGGCTTTCCGAACACAGCCCCGGTACAGACAGGTAGCGGATCATGAGGAGATATTCACTCAGTACAGACAGGTAGTGGATCATGAGGAGATATTCACTCAGTACAGACAGGTAGTGGATCATGAGGAGATATTCACTCAGTACAGACAGGTAGTGGATCATGAGGAGATATTCACTCAGTACAGACAGGTAGTGGATCATGAGGAGATATTCACTCAGTACAGACAGGTAGTGGATCATGAGGAGATATTCACTCAGTACAGACAGGTAGTGGATCATGAGGAGATATTCACTCAGTACAGACAGGTAGTGGATCATGAGGAGATATTCACTCAGTACAGACAGGTAGTGGATCATGAGGAGATATTCACTCAGTACAGACAGGTAGTGGATCATGAGGAGATATTCACTCAGTACAGACAGGTAGTGGATCATGAGGAGATATTCACTCAGTACAGACAGGTAGTGGATCATGAGGAGATATTCACTGATTTAGACCAAAAAAGTGAATTTGATAACAACAATTCTCCAGAATCACTGACTGCACCTTTAAGTAAAATGATTCGACAAATATAAATTATTCACAATATTTAGTTTCAAAACATTTCTACTAGTTGCTTTTTCTCTGCTCCGGAATTAACGGCATATTGACACCTTTTCAAAGTAAAAGCTCAAAATGTAATAGTTTTCTTGTTTTTGTTTTGATTGAAACTCCTGCTGGAGGTGTGTGCACTTTCTTACAGTTGGCAGAAGCACTTTGTTTTGTAGTTTGAAGCTTTGCAAAAATATGTGTATGAAAATAAACGTGTTTGACTGAAATGTGAGAGTTTAAGAATCATATTTTTTTTGTCTATTTATCTTCCATAACATGTCTTCTTTCATACTCAATCTCTCTCTTCCTCTCTTCCATAACATGTCTTCTTTCATACTCTATCTCTCTCTCCCTCTCTCTCTCCCTCTCTTCCATAACATGTCTTCTTTCATACTCTTTCTCTCTCTCCCTCTCTCTCTCCCTCTCTTCCATAACATGTCTTCTTTCATACTAGTATAAATCAAAGGTCCAACATGTACATTCAGGTGTTTATTTGACTAAACCTTGTCTGTTTGCATCTGTATATTTCTCCTATAAAACCATCTTTAACAGACATTATCTCAAAATTACTATATATTTTTTTTTCCAATACTCTGAACCAAAAATCTCAACTTCTAAAGCACTTACATCATCTAAACTTTCCATAATCATTCTCAGCACTATTCTGAAGGTTATTACAGAAGGATTTGTTCATATGTTGTTCACTGTCTGATTTATGAGACATTGAGTAACACATGAAAAGCACTTGGAGACCTTTGAAAACTCACAAAAATCAACAAACAGTCCCTGTGTTCCAAATCACATACTCCTTCTTTTTACTACACTACATACTAAAGTACAGAAGAGTTTTAGTCTTTTTACTACACTACATACTAAAGTACAGAAGAGTTTTAGTCTTTTTACTACACTACATACTAAAGTACAGAAGAGTTTTAGTCTTTTTACTACACTACATACTAAAGTACAGAAGAGTTTTAGTCTTTTTACTACACTACATACTAAAGTACAGAAGAGTTTTAGGGCCACAGACAGGAGAGAAATAAAAATCAGATAAGGAAGATGTTTTTTTCAATATGTCGAGAAATGTCAAGAATAAAGACGAATACTCCAAAATGCTATTGGAGTTAGTGGGGCATTTATGTATTTTCAGCATACTACAATTGACGTGCATGTATTGGGACATCCTAAATCTTTTTCTGGCGTACTAAATAGTAGGGAAGTATGGGGATTGGAGCGCAGGGATTGTCTTTGCAAAAAAAATTAAGCGTGATTTTTTTTTCTCCATGATTTTTATTAGCCAACACTGAGATATTTTGCTCATTGAACCAAAACAAACTGTAGCTTTAGGCTTCGTTAGCATTAGCCTAGCCAACTCACTTACACTCTAAACGTTAGCAAAGCAGGTGAAATTCAATGCAAACAAACATACAGCACGGCTAGTAGTAGCTAGCCACTTATAACGTTAGCTTTCTACCACAGACATTCACTGCGGCAAAAATCACTGGAAGCTGACAGTATTATAACACAC
>CASHTC010000284.1:2500-50000 GCA_949357725.1 Hyperoplus immaculatus
GATTCAATTATTAAACTATTAACTATCTACCATTGTTATAAATCCTTAACAAACTGCTCACAAACACTTAACAAATCATTAATAATCATTAATTAAGAGTTTACTAATGATCTATTAACGAGTTACAACGGATAGTTATTATAAAGTGTTACCGGAATTTTTTTTTGATAAATACATGTCAAAGATAATGAAAAAATGAGAAAGAAACCCCCCTGTACTGTAACTTTGGTTTTAAGAAGTTCAATTATTATAATCGTTTTCCTTAAATTAGATGTTGTTTTTGCTCTTTATTTCTTTGTGAGTAAAAAAAGACGATCGTATTATGCTCTTATTTCCCCTTATTTTGTGTATGTGAGTTTTGTTTTTACTTATTGTCCCTTTAGTAAGTCACCGTAAGAAGTTAACCCATTGATGACGGCTGCTGCGCGATGCCACATTGGCTCTCCTGCCTGATGCTGCGTCGCGCAGCATTATTACTTTATCTAATTTTCATGGCATTCCCAGCATAGAATGCACTGTCATTGGTTCAAATACACATGAGGTGGGTTTTGTTGATTTTTTTAAGACCACGTGACCACCCAAAAGTTGTGTGGTTTGCCAAAAATCATGTCAATCAAAAAAATAAAAAATAAAAAAATAAAACAAAATAATTAAAAAAATACGCCAGCTATGTCGGCGACAGAACAGTTAGTGGCGTTTGGTGCGCAGAATCAAGGTCTACTATAGGCTACTGACGAAAATCACACAACACATTGCATCTATTTATTAACAATATTTAATAATTTTCTAATTCATCTCATTTTGACGATTTTTAGAAATATTTGTTGGTTTGTAAGCGCTAAGGGAGCATGTTTAAATAAAACCTGTGAACCTTAACTTTTAAATGTATTTTATTTCATGTTTCTATGTGCTACACAGGCTTAGATATTAAGGTTTTGGTAGACTTGACAATTCCTACTATTTTTTCAGAAAACCCTCAGGCATTAAGGACATGCATCCTAGACTGCCATAGTCATCAATGGGTTAACCACTCTGTATGTAGGCTGAACCCTTTTGGTTACGGCTTACTCTAGAAATGAATGAGACAAAGTACATAAATACTCAAAATAATCAAAAATAGATGGATTTTCTTTTTGATAAATACGTGTCAAAGATAATGAAAAAAATAGAAAGGGGAAAAAAAAGCAATGGAGAGGACAGGAGGTGAATAGTGGCGGCAGTGGTGAAGTGGGCAGGGAGGTCGCCTCTGGAGTGCAGGGTCAGAGGTTCGATCCCCCGCCTACCCGCCACATGTCCAAGTGTCCTTGGGCAAGACATTGAACCCCAAATTGCTCCCGATAGTTAGCTTGCACCCTGCGTGGTAGCTGCTGCTGCTATCGGTGTATGAATGTGTGTGTGATTGGGTGAATGTGCACAAAACAATGTAAAGCGCTTTGAGTCTGTGAAAAACCAGGGAAAAGAGCTTTATAAGTGGAGAACATTTATTTACCATTAGAAGATTCACAAAACGCTAAGATGTTTTTTAAGCTGCTTTTCAAAGAGAGACTGGGCTGATATCCTCATGTAAACACTCAGGTCCTGCAGCCTCTCTGTGCTTCGTGCAGGTTAACACTGGATAAAGAGAAGCCTAATTCATGATTTTTGAAAACCTTTCAGTGTTTAAATGCTAAGAAGTCCCACCCCATGTATATTTACATTTGTTTGTACTATGTGTATTTCTAGGATTGTCTCGTCCTCTCTCTGGAGATTTAGGCTTCATATCAGTGTGTATATACTGTTTATAAAATGGCTGTGTCTGTCTGTCTCTCTGTCTGTCTCCCTCCCTGTCTCTCTCTTTCCCTGTCTGCCTGTCTCTCTCTATCTGTCTCCCTCCCTCCCTCCCTGCCTCCCTGCCTGTCTGTCTGTCTGTCTCTCTGTCTGTCTCCCTCCCTGTCTCTCTCTTTCCCTGTCTACCTGTCTCTCTCTATCTGTCTCCCTGCCTCCCTGCCTGTCTGTCTGTCTGTCTGTCTGTCTGTCTCTCTGTCTGTCTCCCTCCCTGTCTCTCTCTTTCCCTGTCTGCCTGTCTCTCTCTATCTGTCTCCCTGCCTGTCTGTCTGTCTCTCTGTCTGTCTCCCTCCCTGTCTCTCCCTTTCCCTGTCTGCTTGTCTCTCTCTATCTGTCTCCCTGCCTGTCTGCCTGTCTCTCTCTATCTGTCTCCCTGCCTCCCTGCCTGTCTGTCTGTCTCTCTATCTGTCTCCCTGCCTGTCTGCCTGTCTCTCTCTATCTGTCTCCCTCCCTCCCTCCCTGCCTCCCTGCCTGTCTGTCTGTCTGTCTCTCTGTCTGTCTCCCTCCCTGTCTCTCTCTTTCCCTGTCTACCTGTCTCTCTCTATCTGTCTCCCTGCCTCCCTGCCTGTCTGTCTGTCTGTCTGTCTCTCTGTCTGTCTCCCTCCCTGTCTCTCTCTTTCCCTGTCTGCCTGTCTCTCTCTATCTGTCTCCCTGCCTGTCTGTCTGTCTCTCTGTCTGTCTCCCTCCCTGTCTCTCCCTTTCCCTGTCTGCTTGTCTCTCTCTATCTGTCTCCCTGCCTGTCTGCCTGTCTCTCTCTATCTGTCTCCCTGCCTCCCTGCCTGTCTGTCTGTCTCTCTATCTGTCTCCCTGCCTGTCTGCCTGTCTCTCTCTATCTGTCTCTCTGCCTCCCTCCCTCTCTGCCTCCCTGCCTGTCTGCCTGTCTCTCTGTCTGTCTCCCTCCCTGTCTCTCTCTTTCCCTGTCTGCCTGTCTCTCTATCGGTCCCCTTGCCTCCCTGCCTGTCTGTCTGTCTGCCCATAGGGCCGTTGGGTAGAGCGTGTCTCTCTCTCCCGTCCTCTCTCTGGAGGTCTGGGGTTCAGTGTCGTCGGGTTGAACCCAGAAGGAAGCAGCGCTCAGGGGGTGCTCATCAAGCACATCCAGCCTGGAGGGATCGCACACAGGTTGGTGTGTGTGTGTGTCTGTCTTTGTGTTTGTCTGTCTGTCTGTCTGTCTCTGTCTGTCTGTCTGTCTGTGTTTGTGAGAATCGCACACAGGTTCACCTAGCTTTCTGTCCTCCTTTCAATATACAAATATGCTATTTAAAGTGGCTCCGAGGATCTTTCAGTGTGTGTTAATTCTAGCGTCCCCTTTGGACAAAAGCGGTAGTGTTTTTCCCCACGCCAGCTGTTGTTCCTGGGTGAGCGTATACCCATGACAAAGGCATTAAGAAAAACTATATAAAAATAGCATTCTTTGCACTGATGGTCTGGTTTGCTTTTACATGTAATTTATGATCATCAGAGGAAAAACTAGACTGTTTCAGAAATATTTAAAAGTTCCTCGTAGAGACTTTTAAATCAATAGCAACATAACATTATTCCCTAATAATAAGTTAACCCCTCTTCTGTGGTGTGGTTGAACCTGTTTTTCAGAGATGGGCGTCTACAGGAGAGAGACCAGATCTTGGTGATAAACGGCAGTCCACTGGAGCCAGGGATCAGCCAGCAAGAGGCATTAGGTCAGGACACGCACACGCACACGCGCACACACACGCACACGCGCACATACACGAACGCACGCACGCTCATGCACACACAAACGGAAATGGGTTAAAGTCCTGTTCCATGGGGCGCCCTTAGCTCAGTTGGTAGGGCGCCCCCCCCTCCCCCACCCCCCATGGGCCTCGGCCAGCAGCAGACCCGGGTTCGATTCCAGCCCGCGGTCGTTCTCTGCATGTCAGTCCCCTCTCTGCCCCATTTCACCTCTGTCTCTACACTATCAATAAAGCATAAAAATGCCAAAAAAAGATAATTAAAAAAAAAAGTCCTGTTCCATATTTTGCATTCACTTTTCTACTGTCTATTCTATACTTGATGTATTTTAATCTTGATGTATGCCTTGCCCCTGTAAAGCACTTTGAGTGGCCTTGTCTCTGAATTGTGCTATAGAAATAAACTTGCCTTGCCTTACCTTAGGTTTACTGCAGCAGCCCGGACAGACAGTGGATCTGGTGGTTGCTAGGGAACGCCCCCTTAACGCATCATCAACGACATCGTCACCGTCAATTACGTCACAAGCCAAGGTCATGAGCACGGTAAGAAACGTTCAGAATTCAGTGTCGCCTGGATACTTTAAAGTGTCCAAACATACAAACCCCAAAACGTATCTGCATCGCCAGAGAAACCCTGTGCAAGGGAGCGCAGACACACCGGGCGCGACGCGAATAAAAGTGCTGGCAGAGGGCTCAAATATCACTCTTAAAACGCTATAGTATATCAATGTGAGGACATAATAAATGCTCTCCTATTAAAAGTACTTTAAAATGCATCAGCATTTCCATTGTATCCATCCTACCTTTTGCCTGTACGGCCTATAGACGTTGGCATTACATTTAATCTAAAGTGCCGTTAAAAAGGTGTTAAAGCTGCAGTGTGTAGAATTTTGGGTTTTATTTCCTAGCAGATTTTGTAGAAAGTAATTATAATATCCATAAGTACATTTAATTTAGTGCATAATAGCTGGAAAACATTTTTAGAATTATTATTTTTTCCCTTAGAAAGGGTCTCATATATGTCCATATTTCTGCATATTTTGGACCAAGGCCTAGTGCCGCCATCTTGAAAGTGTCATAGTTGGAATGTCATCAGGTGCATTGTTTAAAATTTAGAATTGTTCTTGTCCTTGAAGGCCACTGTAGCTTCTGTTATTATTCTAAAGGGTTGGGGTTACCCAGGGAGCGTTGTATTCTAGAACTTTGTAGAACTTTCTTGATGATGTCATATTACACACTGCACCTTTAAAAAGTCTTGCGTGGAACTCGGAGAATCCTTGGGGTATCCTGTCATATTATCAAGTATTATCAATTAGAATATTTATATTGGAAAGCAATATATAAAGTATACAGCTCTGGAAAATATCAAGAGACCGGTCTGGATTGTTCTTCAATCTTCATCTCTACATTACTTAAAGGAAATGCTCTTTAATGACAATATTTCTGGGGGGAATTTGGTGGAAATGTTGTCAGTAGTTTATATTATAAAACCAAAATGTTCATTCTACTCAAACATAAGCCTCTAAAGAGTAAAACGAGAGACACTGAACATTTGGAGCGGTCTCTTCATTTTTTCCGCAGCTGCCTGTCTTGACTTGTCCGTCATGTCCACATCTATCGATCGCCCTCTCTCTCTTTAATACATAATGTCAGAGAGAAGCTGCAACTTCAGCATTAACACACACACACACACACACACACACACACACACACACACACACACACACACACACACACACACACACACACACACACACACACACTAACAGCGTTTACTTAAAGAAGGTCGAAAAAATCATCTAAGGCAATGTCAGCAACGCGTCATAAACGGGAAGTCACACACACACACACACACTCACACACACTCACACACACTCACACACACACATATAGAGAGAGACACACACACGCAATGCAAACACACACACACACACCTCTGAAACGGCCTCAAACCGACCTCCAGTTATGTTCCACACCTTCTCTATAACGCTGGTTGATGAGACTGTTTCAGAAATATGTAAAAGTTCCTCGTAGCACCTTTTTAAATATTGTTTTCGGGTGTTTTGTAAAAAGAAACATCACACACACACACACACACACACACACACACACACACACACACACACACACACACACACACACACACACACACACACACACACACACACACACACACACACACACACACACACGGCCTCAAACCGACCTAAACCTTCTAAGAAGAAAAATTCTAAAGTAAAGTATTGACTCTATTTCATGACCTCAGCTTGTTTGTTTACGTTTTCTTTTAAACAGCGAACGATTAAACTTTAGTATCAGAGTGTGTGTCTCTCTGTGTGTGTGTGTGTGTGTCTCTCTATATGTGTGTGTGTGTGTGTGTCTCTCTTCGTGTGTGTGTGTGTGTGTGAGTGAGAGAGACTGTGTGTGTGTGTGTGTGTGTGTGTGTGTGTCTGTTTCTGTGTGTGTGTGTGTGTGCGAGTGAGAGAGACTGTGTGTGTGTGTGTGTGTGTGTCAGTGAGAGAGGCTGTGTGTGTGTGTCTGTTTCTGTGTGTGTGTGCGAGTGAGAGAGACTGTGTGTGTGTGAGTGAGAGAGACTGTGTGTGTGTGTGTGTGTGTGTGTACTCTACTTTAGTATCAGTGTGTGTGTCTCTCTCTATATGTGCATCTGTGTGTGTCTGTGTGTGTGTGCTCTACGTTAGTATCGCTTCCATCTGGACTTTACTGCAGGTTTTTATTCTAGATTTAAGAATCTGCCGTTTAAGCAAAGCTGAGTAAGCGTTAAGTTACTGTGTGTGTGTGTGTGTGTGTTACTATGTAGCAGCAAAAGTACTTTATACTTCACTGATCAGGGAATGCATTGAACTTAAGGCAAGACGCTGCGGGCGAAAACATTGTTTTTCTAAGCACTGGTCAATTCAGAGAGTTTTGTCTGTTTTGCTTCCATAACAAAAGGACAGAAATACACGAGCAAAATATATGAATGACTTGAGAACCTTTTATGAACCAATTTTCTTTTCCATGGGTAAAAGAGCCACGTCAGTTAATGCTAGCACTAACTTCACTTAAAGGTTGAGTAAGCCATTTTCGAAAAAAGCTTGTTCCATAACACCCTTTTTGTCAAAATCAGTGAATATCTCCTCATGATCCACTTCCCTTTCCGTACTGGGTTGCTCAGAAAATCTTGTGTTACAGTAAAGGCCAGGACACACCAGCCCGATAATCGCCGTCGTCAAAAAAAAAGACGAATCTGTTTGGTGTGTGCCGTGACGTCGGCCGACGTAGAGGTCGTCGGGCTTGTTTTGAGCCTGTCGGCCGCCGATTGAACATGTTCAATCGGCGGCCGACCGTCTTTCATTTGGAGCAATTTGATTGGTGGAGGGCTAGCGAATCAGTGAAGCCCGGAAGTGAGGCGGGTAGCACAAACAGCTAACAACAGCTAGCCATCGTTTTAATGTGTTTGTTCGTTTCGTTTTGAGAGTACTCACATGCATCAACCCTTGTTGACTGCTCGACACCATGCTCGACACTCTCTGCTAAAAATTGTGCTCTTATGGTCCATAAATATAAATACGTATTTCTATCTATGTTTATGCTCTAGAGAGATGTCCAATCATTTCCGGCTTTCGTATTTTTTCGGGCCACAATACAGATTAGCGCCGCCTGCTGTTGTGGAGACATTACGTCCCGCGAGCGTACGGAAAATAAACAGTCGTCTCGGTGTGTTCTTTAGCAGCGACGGGAAGCTGGAGCTTCCTGAAACGGCCGACTCCATTTTTTTTGACGACGGCGATTATCGGGCTGGTGTGTCCTGGCCTTTATACACAGCCTAGGCTCTGATGCCTTTTATTTATTTTTAATTTTTTTGTTTTTTTTGTTGTTTTTTTTAGCTGTATGTATTAGCTTGTTTCTATATAGCCTGTTATGAAGTGTAATTTTAGCATTATAGTGTCAATTGTGGTGTACTTTGTTTGTGTGTGTGTGTGTGTGTGTGTGTGGCCTTGTGCAAATTCTGCAACTTATTTTCTGCTGCCTGTCTTGGCCAGGACTCCCTGTGAGAAGAGTTACTGTAACTCAATGGGACCTTCCTGGTGAAATAAAGGTTAAGTTAAATAAAATAAAATAAAATAAATAAATAAATAAATAAATAAATAAATAAATAAATAAATAAATAAATAAATAAATAAATAAATAAAATAATACAATTAACAACAATATAAAGAACAGTCTTAATACTTTACAGAAATAAAAAAAAAATCAGAAAAATGTACATTGAGAGATTTTTTTCCAATTTTTATTACATTTTTTTAAATCAAGTCCAATTTTTTTTTGTGGGAGAAAACCGGAGCACCCGGAGTAAACCCACACAGACACGTTGGAACATTCAAAGTCCTGACACATTCCCTGCGTTCCAATCCCCATACTTCCCTACTATTTAGTACGCCAGAAAGAGATTTAGGATGTCCCAATTACATGCACGTCAATTGTAGTAATGCTGAAAATACATAAATGCCCCACTAACTCCAATAGCATTTTGGAGTATTTGTCTTTATTCTTGACATTTCTCAACATAATGAAAAAAAAAATCTTCCTTATCTGATTTTTTTTTTCTCTCTCCTGTGGCCCTAAAACTCTTCTGTACTTTAGTATGTAGTGTAGTAAAAAGACTAAAACTCTTCTGTACTTTAGTATGTAGTGTAGTAAAAAGAAAAGGTATGTGATTTGGAACACAGGGAGAAGAAACTAGTTTGCTTCTGTGTGTCAGGACTAAATACTGGACCTCTGTGCTGCCCTGTGGACGGATGGTGTGTGTGTTGTTAGCCTGTGTGTGTCTGTCTGTGTGTGTGTGTGTGTGTGTGTGTTTTTGTCTATCTCTATGCCTCTCAAGCCTGTGTGTGTTGTTAGGCTCTCTGTCTGTCTAACTGTCTGTCTCTCTCTCCCCCTCCCTCTCTCCCTCCCTCCCTCCTTCCCTCCCTCCCTCTCTCTCTATCCCTCTCAATCCTTCTCTTTATAAGTCCTCCACTGTTTCGGGGTGATGAAC
This sequence comes from Hyperoplus immaculatus, assembly GCA_949357725.1. Classification (NCBI taxonomy): domain Eukaryota; kingdom Metazoa; phylum Chordata; class Actinopteri; order Uranoscopiformes; family Ammodytidae; genus Hyperoplus; species Hyperoplus immaculatus. The sequence continues at coordinate 11,072 of CASHTC010000284.1, forward strand.
TTTTTAAATCTCCTCCATAGAGAAACCTTCTTCTTCTTCAGCTCATCTCCCACCTCCTCTGTGGCCTCTACTGCCCCCTGTGGTGCTTTCTTTCCGCCATATTGCGTATTTTCTCCGACCTGTTTTATCAACGTATGTGGCTCTTGTAATATATTCCCAGCCTCTCTTGAACCCTGCCCGTCCTTGGTTGGTTTTAGGGTTTTTAGTGGTGTATTTTGGGCCTTTTCAAGTCGTGATGTTTCGGCTGTTTTTGCTGGCTCCTGGACCTCCTTTGTCGGGGTGTGGAGGAGCTCTTCTGCTTGATTTAAAACTATCTGTAGCTCCTGGACAGTTATTTGTGTCTTTTCAACCTCTTTTGGAAGTCTGTGGGCCTTTTTTGAGGTTGTTTGGGCCACTAAATTCGGCGTTTCGGCCTTGAGTGGCTCCTGGACCTTCTCCGCTGGCCCGTGTCCCTCTTCTGGAGTGTGCTGGGTCGTGTTTTCGGCGTCTTGTGGTGGTATGGAAGGCTCTTGCAGTATCTTCTCAGAGTCGATCGGAGGTTCTGGTGCTGCTCTTGAAGGTATCTGAGCCTCTTTCAGAGTGTTTTGAGGCTCTTCAAGTCGAGGTGTTTTGGTCTTTGGCACCTGGACCTTCTCTGTAGCCCCAGACTCAATGGAGCTTAGAACTTCCCCAGTCGGCATGTGAAGCTCTTCTCTTGGTTCCACTGTCTTTGGTGGCTCCACGGCCGCCTCTTGAAGTCTCTCTCCGGCCGCTGTTGGTGACGGATCCTGTGCGTCTTGGTTTGTCGGCCTCAGGGCGTCTTCTATGGGCTTTAACGTGTCTTTAAGGAGCTCCTGGACCTCCTCTGTCGGGGTGTGGAGCTCTTTTGCTTGATTCAAACCCGTTGCTAGCTCCTGAACCTTTGGACTTGACTCTTCAACCTCTTGTGGAAGTCTGTGGGCCTTTTTTAGAGGTACCTGGGCCTTTTCAGAGGTTGTTTGGGCCACTAAAGTCTGCGTTTCGGCCTTGAGTGGCTCCTGGACCTTCTCCGCTGGCCCGTGTCCCTCTTCTGGAGTGTGCTGGGTTGTGTTTTCGGCGTCTTGTGGTGGTATGGACGGCTCTTGCAGTATCTTCTCAGAGTCTTTCCGAGATTCTGGTGAAGCTCTTGGAGGTATCTGAGCCTCTTTCAGAGTGTTTTGAGGCTCTTCTAGTTGAGGTGTTTTGGTCTTTGGCACCTGGACCTTCTCTATAGCCCCAGACTCAATGGAGCTGAGAACTTCACCCGTTGCTAGCTCCTGCACCTTTGGACTTGACTCTTCAACCTCTTGTGGAAGTCTGTGGGCCTTTTTTGGAGGTATCTGGGCCTTTTCAGAGGTTGTTTGGACCACTAAAGTCTGCGTTTCGGCCTTAAGTGGCTCCTGGACTTTCTCCGCTTTCCCGTGTCCATCTGGAGAATCAGAGCCAGTTAAGCAGAGGACTTCTTCTTCTGGCCTGTGGCAGTCCTGGTCTGGTTCCACTTCCTTTGGTGGTTCCACGGCTGCCTCAAGTGCCTCCTGAACCTCCTCTGATGGGGTTTGCTGGACGTCCTGTGTTGGTTTCAGGACGTCTTGTGAAGGCACTTGGACCTCCTCTGTCGGCCTGTGGGTCTCTAACGGGGCATTCTGAACCATTATCGGCGCCTGCACCTCCTTCTGAGCTTCTTGGGGCTCTTCTGCTGGCTCCTCAAACCCTTCTGGTGGCTGTAGGTCTTCCGACGGACACATTTCCACCACTTCGTTTGCAGCCTCTGCATGGTCGGCGCGTGGCAGTTGCTTTTTGGTCTCTTGTGTCGGCTTATGGTCCTCCTTCGTTACACTCTCAGCCTCTTGCTCCTCAGACACGTTTGGTTGTTTCTGTCCTTCCACGGTTGACATATCCACCTCTGCTGAAGGCTTCCTGACCGCTCCCTGTATATCCTGGCCCTCCTGTTGTGAGATTTTGGCTTCTTGTTTCGGGGGAGTTTCTGCCTCATGGACCTCCTCTGCCGGCCTTTGGGTCTCTAGTGGGACATCCTTAAGAGTTATCGGCTCCTGCACCTCACCATCTTGTTTCGGGGGAGTTTCTGCCTTTGGTGGCTTTGTGTCTAAGAGGCAGGGGACAGATTTTTGCTGCAGAGTGTTTTCTGACTTGGAAACCACATATTCCAGAAGTAATGTCAGGTCAAGTTTGATCTTGTCTTCCTCTGTCAGCTCTTGGAAGACCTCCTGTGTTGTGTTATGAGGCTCTTGTTTTGGACTCACAACCATTGTCGGCTCCTGAACCTGTCTAGATGGTTTAACAGCCTCCTGACCTACAGGCTCCTCGGGTTCCTCAGGTCGCCTGGCTTCCAATTCTGACATTCTTTCAGTTGCCATGTTGGTGTGGACTTCTTCTTCTGTCAGGTCCACGGCCTGGTCCTGGTTTTGCTGCAGAGGATCTTCTGACTTGAAAACCACATATTCCAGAAGTAATGTCAGGTCAAGTTTGATCTTGTCTTCCTCTGTCAGCTCTTGGAAGACCTCCTGTGTTGTGTTATGAGGCTCTTGTTTTGGACTCACAACCATTGTCTTCTCCTGGACCTTTTTAGGGGATTTTTCGGCCTCCTGAACTGACTTTTTGGCCTCTTGCGTCGGCCTGTGGTCCTCTTTCGTTATTCTTTCGGCCTCTTCCTCCTCAGACACGTTTGTTCTTTGCCAGTCTTGCAGGGTTGACATATCCACCTCTGCTGAAGGCTTCTCGACCTCTCCCTGTATCTCCTGGCCGTCCTGTTGTGAGATTTCTGGGGCGACTTTTTTTGGTGTTTTCTCCCCGGCTGCCTCGACTCGTTCCTGGGCTTCCTCCAGTGGCTTTATGGCCTCTGGTTCATTTAACGTGTGGACCTCTTCTGTTGGGTCCATGGCCTCCTGGTTTGGCTGTAGAGGGTCTTCTGAGGGCTTCGCTGCCTCTGTCAGTCGCTGTTGGAAGATCTCATGGGGCTCATGTTGAGCATTGACAGCAGTTGTGGGCTCCTGGACCCATTCTGAGATTCGAGCCTCCTGCATTCTGGCCTCTTTGGGCCCTAGTGTCAAGTTGTTGAACATTCCTAGCAGTTCCTCAACCTCTTGTGAAGTCCCCTCTTCCTCTGCCTCTGTCTGTGTCTCTTTGTGCTCCCCTTGTGGCGGTGTGGATATATTTTCGTCTTCAAGTGGCTCCTGGACCTCCTCTAATTGGACCTCCACTGGAACATCTAAGGCTGGTATTACCCCGTCAGTGTGGGACATCTCCATCTCCTGCTGTCCCACCTCTGGAATGGGTGCCCTGCTGCATTCATCCAGGTTGGTCTGGAGATCCTGGTCAGTATTACACTTGGTGCTAGAGTGGATGTCAGTGCAGCTGCCGTCCTCAGCTAGATTTGGGCCATTTAGCCTTCTTCCCGCATCTTGGGTGGTTGTAAGACTGATGCAGCTTTCCTTTGAATGTTCTGTCTCCCAATCCATAGGACTTGAGGCCTCATCCACACACACAGATGCACACTCTTTCTCCTGGCTGAGATGCTTTTCTAGCCTTCGTCTCGCGGTTTTCATTTCGCGTTTTGGCTTCACCACCTCCTTCTCTGCGCTAGCATCCTTTCCTAGATTTTTAGAATTAAGCCTCCTTCTAGCTGTCTTCACCACGCGTTTAGGCCTCATCCCCACGTCTTGAATGTGAGCCTTGCTGCACTCTTCCTGGGTGGAAGTAAGGCTCTCCATGCTTATACATCTCTCCACATCTCCAGGCAGTGGACCATTGGTGGAGGCCTCATGATGAAGCATTTCTTCAGGCCTATTTTGACAATTATTAAGCCTCCTTCTAGCCGTCTTCACCACGCGTTTTGGCTTCATCCCTACCTCTTGAATGTGAGCCTTGCTGCACTCATCCTGGTTCAAGGAAGTAGGGCTCTCCATGTCCATACAGCTCTCCACGTCTCCAGTCAGTGGACCATTGGAGGAGGCCACTAGATGCTTTTCTAGCCTTCTTCTCGCGGTCTTAATCTCACGTTTTGGCTTCAACAACACCTCACCTGCGCTGGGGTCCTTTTTTATATTTGGACGATTATTATTATTATTAAGCCTCCTTCTAGTATGAGTCTTGGCCTTTCTTTGCTTTGCCTGCAGTCTTCGTCTTTCCTTGTTTGGAATAGTTTTCCTGCTGCATCCATCCAGGGTTGAAGTAAAGCTCTCCGTGGTTATACAGGCCTTGATATCTTCAGTCAGTGGACCATTGGAGGCATTGCATTGGTCCAGGTTGGTGGTGTGGAGATCCTGGGTAACCATCAGGGCCTTGTTAATGTCCATAGCACCGGATTGGTCCATTCCCTCTGTAGAGCTGATGCTATCTGCCATTATATATATATATCCTAATACAATCAGGACCTGAGAGAGAGTGTGTCTGTCTGTCTGTGTGCGAATGGAACGGTTGTTGTGATGTGATGTATGGTCTTCAGTAATTTTTCTCGAACTAATCCTTTTTTGTTTTTTAATATATAATTCTATATTTTCTTTATCTATGTGAGTGTTTTATATATATGTGTGGTTTATATATATATATTCCTTCTTCTCTTCTTTAAAATAACATCAATAGTTCGATAGTATCTGTCTATCTATCTGTCTATCTATCTGTCTATCTGTCTATCTGTCTATCTATCTGTCTATCTATCTGTCTATCTGTCTATCTGTCTATCTGTCTATCTGTCTGTCTGTCTGTCTATCTGTCTATCTATCTATCTATCTGTCTATCTGTCTATCTATCTATCTATCTATCTATCTATCTATCTATCTATCTATCTATCTATCTATCTATCTATCTATCTATCTATCTATCTATCTATCTGTCTGTCTGTCTGTCTGTCTGTCTGTCTGTCTGTCTGTCTGTCTGTCTGTCTGTCTGTCTGTCTGTCTGTCTGTCTGTCTGTCTGTCTGTCTGTCTGTCTGTCTGTCTGTCTGTCTGTCTGTCTGTCTGTCTGTCTGTCTGTCTGTCTATCTAAAACCTGATCAACTAAATCAGTATTGTGTGTCAGTAGAAGTGAACTGTCTCAGATGATGCTTGTGAAGTGAATGGCTCCTCCTTGGTAAGATCTAGGTTTGCTCTAACATTCTAGAATCCTTTGATGCCTTTGATGTATGTCATCTCCCTATTACATCATCATGTGTGACATCATAAGTGACATCATTCCATTCCAGAGTTCCATTCTGTTTTGTTTTTTTGTTATTTTTCAAATTATGGTTAATTCCTTTGATCTTATAGAATAGAGACAGTGCATGAAATAGGCCACGCCCATAGAGAGTGCATGAAATAGGCCACGCCCATTGTGGGGGAAACCGTTGAACAGCGTTCCATTCACTTTGTATTGATTATGACGCGTTCCGCACTGTCTCTATGGTTACAGTCACTTTCTGCAAAACAAATTTGAATAAAAATGTCCGCCCAAGGCCCAAGTACATATACACTTGATTTTTGAATCCTGGACTTCTACAAAAAATAATTGTTGACAAATTTGCTCATCTCAAACATATTAGCCCTACAACATACAGATTCAAAAAAAAAAAAATAAAAAAAAAAACTTTGCAAAAAGCGAAAAATATTTAATCAATCATTAAGAAAAATTATAATTAAAAAATAAAGTAAAAAATAAAAATACACTACCCATAATTAGTAAAATAATGCCAATTTAGTTTGCATATTTAAACAAATGTTTTAAAAATATATATAATAATAATGATAATAATGCAAAAAATAATTGTTGACAAATTTCCTCTTTCGAATCAAATATTAAATAAATGTAAAAAAAAAAAAAATTGTTTTTTATTTTCAAAAGGGACACATAGGGAAACGAGAAAAGAAAATTATGCGATACAAAGTTAGGCCAGTGTTGTGGACTGTTAAATGAGCCTGTTAACCGACGGGGCGACCGTGGCTCAGGTGGTTAAGCAGGTTGGCCAATGATCCAAGGGTTGGCGGTTCGATTCCCGCTCTGCCACCTGTCTCATGGTTGTTGTGTCCTTGGGCAAGACACTTCACCCACCTTGCCTTGTGTGAATGTGTATGACTGCTGTATGTTTGAGGTGGTGGTCTGAGGGGCCGTAGGCGCTGAATGGCAGCCACGCTTCCGTCAGTCTGCCCCAGGGCAGCTGTGGCTACTATGGTAATTTACCACCACCAGTATGACTGTGTGTGAATGAATGGAACCTGGAACCCTGTAAAGCGTCTTTGAGTGCCTTGAAAAGCGTTATATAAATCCAATCCATTATTATTATTATTATTATTAACGTAGCCATAATGATGCTAGCTAGCTTTATAGTCTGCTCATTACCACAGTGTCACATTGTCTCTCTTGTTTGCTAATCTCCTCAGATTTGCCAGTGTACGCATTAGTACAATATTGACAACTTTGTATATTTAAATAAACATTTATCAAAAAAAATAGAACAAATAATAATACAAAAAATTATTCTTGACAAATTTGTTAATTTAATCAAACATTAAATAAACTAAATAAATGTGTGTGTGTGTGTGTGTGTGTGTGTGTGTGTGTGTGTGTGTGTGTGTGTGTGTGTGTGTGTGTGTGTGTGTGTGTGTTTTTGTGTGTGTGTGTGTTACTATGTAGCAGCAAAAATACTTTACACTTCACTGATCAGGGAATGCATTGAACTTAAGGCAAGACGCTGCGGGCGAAAACATTGTTTTTCTAAGCACTGGTCAATTCAGAGATTTTTGTCTATTTTGCTTCCATAACAAAGGACACAAATACATGAGCGCCCCCCCCGCCCCCCAACTGTGTGCTTTTACACAGCCTAGGCACTGTAAACATGCATGTTTTAGGGTTTACAGTTTAGCTTATTTAGCTGGAAGGAGGCCTCGGGGAAGACCCAGGACTAGGTGGAGAGATTATATCTCCACACTGGCCTGGGAACGCCTCGGGATCCCCCAGTCAGAGCTGGTTGATGTGGCCCGGGAAAGAGAAGTTTGGGGTTCCCTGCTCAAGCTGCTGCTCCGCGGTTGAAGATGAAGTTGAAGTTCAGCTTACAAGTCAACACTGAACTAACACATTGAGACTATAATACAATCAACAACAATATAAAGAAATATCTTAATACTTTACAGAAATAAAAATATTCAGAAAAATGTACATTGAGAGATTTTATTCAAATTTTTATTTTATTTTTTAAATCAAGGCCAATTCTTTTTTTTTTTTTTTTTTTTTTTTTTTTTTGTGGGAGAAAACCGGAGCACCCGGAGTAAACCCACACAGACACGTTGGAACATTCAAAGTCCCGACACATTCCCTGCGTTCCAATCCCCATACTTCCCTACTATTTAGTACGCCAGAAAGAGATTAAGGATGTCCCAATTACATGAACGTCAATTGTAGTATGCTGACAATACATAAAGGTGAAGTAGTGTAGTAAAAAGAAAGAAGCTGTGATTTGGAACACAGGGATAGAAACCAGTTTGCTTCTGAGTGTCAGGACTAAATATTGAATCCATGTGCTGCCCTGTGGACTAGTACAGCCTGTTTGTGTTGTTAGGCTGTGTGTGTGTGTGTGTGTGTGTGTGTGTGTGCGCGTGCGTGTGTGTTTTTCTGTGCATGCTGTGTCTGTCTGTCTGTGTTTTTGTCTATCTCTTTGCCTCTCAAGCCTGTGTGTGTTGTTAGGCTGTCTCTCTGCCTCTCTCTTTCTCTCTCTCTCTCTCTCCCTCTCTCTCAATCCTGTGTGTTGTTAGGCTGTCTCTCTGCCTGTCTCTCTGCCCTCTCAATCCTGTGTGTTGTTAGGCTGTCTCTCTGCCTGTCTGTCTGCCTCTCTCTCTCTCCCCCTCCCTCTCTCCCTCTCTCCCTCCTTCCCTCCCTCCCTCTCTCTCTATCCCTCTCAATCCTTCTCTTTATAAGTCCTCCACTGTTTCGGGGTGATGAACTTTTTAAATCTCCTCCATAGAGAAACCTTCTTCTTCAGCTCATCTCCCACCTCCTCTGTGGCCTCTACTGCCCCCTGTGGTGCTTTCTTTCCGCCATATTGCGTATTTTCTCCGACCTGTTTTATCGACATACGTGCCTCTTGTAAAACATTCCCAGCCTTTCTTGAACCCTGGCCGTCCTTGGTTGGTTTTAGGGTTTTTAGTGGTGTATTTTGGGCCTCTTCAAGTCGTGACGTTTCGGCTGTTTTTGCTGGCTCCTGGACCTCCTTTGTCGGGGTGTGGAGGAGCTCTTCTGCTTGATTTAAAACTATCTGTAGCTCCTGGACAGTTATTTGTGTCTTTTCAACCTCTTTTGGAAGTCTGTGGGCCTTTTTTGAGGTTGTTTGGGCCACTAAATTCGGCGTTTCGGCCTTAAGTGGCTCCTGGACCTTCTCCGCTGGCCCGTGTCCCTCTTCTGGAGTGTGCTGGGTCGTGTTTTCGGCGTCTTGTGGTGGTATGGAAGGCTCTTGCAGTATCTTCTCAGAGTCGATCGGAGGTTCTGGTGCTGCTCTTGAAGGTATCTGAGCCTCTTTCAGAGTGTTTTGAGGCTCTTCAAGTCGAGGTGTTTTGGTCTTTGGCACCTGGACCTTCTCTGTAGCCCCAGACTCAATGGAGCTTAGAACTTCCCCAGTCGGCATGTGAAGCTCTTCTCTTGGTTCCACTGTCTTTGGTGGATCCACGGCCGCCTCTTGAAGTCGCTCTCCGCCCGCTGTTGGTGACGGATCCTGTGAGTCTTGGTTTGTCGGCCTCAGAGCGTCTTCTGTGGGCTTTAACGTGTCTTTAAGGAGCTCCTGGACCTCCTCTGTCGGGGTGTGGAGCTCTTTTGCTTGATTCAAACCCGTTGCTAGCTCCTGAACCTTTGGACTTGACTCTTCAACCTCTTGTGGAAGTCTTTGGGCCTTTTCAGAGGTTGTTTGGGCCACTAAAGTCTGCGTTTCGGCCTTGAGTGGCTCCTGGACCTTCTCCGCTGGCCCGTGTCCCTCTTCTGGAGTGTGCTGGGTTGTGTTTTCGGCGTCTTGTGGTGGTATGGAAGGCTCTTGCAGTATCTTCTCAGAGTCTTTCCGAGATTCTGGTGAAGCTCTTGGAGGTATCTGAGCCTCTTTCAGAGTGTTTTGAGGCTCTTCTAGTTGAGGTGTTTTGGTCTTTGGCACCTGGACCTTCTCTATAGCCCCAGACTCAATGGAGCTGAGAACTTCACCCGTTGCTAGCTCCTGCACCTTTGGACTTGACTCTTCAACCTCTTGTGGAAGTCTGTGGGCCTTTTTTGGAGGTATCTGGGCCTTTTCAGAGGTTGTTTGGACCACTAAAGTCTGCGTTTCGGCCTTAAGTGGCTCCTGGACTTTCTCCGCTTTCCCGTGTCCATCTGGAGAATCAGAGCCAGTTAAGCAGAGGACTTCTTCTTCTGGCCTGTGGCAGTCCTGGTCTGGTTCCACTTCCTTTGGTGGTTCCACGGCTGCCTCAAGTGCCTCCTGAACCTCCTCTGATGGGGTTTGCTGGACGTCCTGTGTTGGTTTCAGGACGTCTTGTGAAGGCACTTGGACCTCCTCTGTCGGCCTGTGGGTCTCTAACGGGGCATTCTGAACCATTATCGGCGCCTGCACCTCCTTCTGAGCTTCTTGGGGCTCTTCTGCTGGCTCCTCAAACCCTTCTGGTGGCTGTAGGTCTTCCGACGGACACATTTCCACCACTTCGTTTGCAGCCTCTGCATGGTCGGCGCGTGGCAGTTGCTTTTTGGTCTCTTGTGTCGGCTTATGGTCCTCCTTCGTTACACTCTCAGCCTCTTGCTCCTCAGACACGTTTGGTTGTTTCTGTCCTTCCACGGTTGACATATCCACCTCTGCTGAAGGCTTCCTGACCGCTCCCTGTATATCCTGGCCCTCCTGTTGTGAGATTTTGGCTTCTTGTTTCGGGGGAGTTTCTGCCTCATGGACCTCCTCTGCCGGCCTTTGGGTCTCTAGTGGGACATCCTTAAGAGTTATCGGCTCCTGCACCTCACCATCTTGTTTCGGGGGAGTTTCTGCCTTTGGTGGCTTTGTGTCTAAGAGGCAGGGGACAGATTTTTGCTGCAGAGTGTTTTCTGACTTGGAAACCACATATTCCAGAAGTAATGTCAGGTCAAGTTTGATCTTGTCTTCCTCTGTCAGCTCTTGGAAGACCTCCTGTGTTGTGTTATGAGGCTCTTGTTTTGGACTCACAACCATTGTCGGCTCCTGAACCTGTCTAGATGGTTTAACAGCCTCCTGACCTACAGGCTCCTCGGGTTCCTCAGGTCGCCTGGCTTCCAATTCTGACATTCTTTCAGTTGCCGTGTTGGTGTGGACTTCTTCTTCTGTCAGGTCCACGGCCTGGTCCTGGTTTTGCTGCAGAGGATCTTCTGACTTGAAAACCACATATTCCAGAAGTAATGTCAGGTCAAGTTTGATCTTGTCTTCCTCTGTCAGCTCTTGGAAGACCTCCTGTGTTGTGTTATGAGGCTCTTGTTTTGGACTCACAACCATTGTCTTCTCCTGGACCTTTTTAGGGGATTTTTCGGCCTCCTGAACTGACTTTTTGGCCTCTTGCGTCGGCCTGTGGTCCTCTTTCGTTATTCTTTCGGCCTCTTCCTCCTCAGACACGTTTGTTCTTTGCCAGTCTTGCAGGGTTGACATATCCACCTCTGCTGAAGGCTTCTCGACCTCTCCCTGTATCTCCTGGCCCTCCTGTTGTGAGATTTCTGGGGCGACTTTTTTTGGTGTTTTCTCCCCGGCTGCCTCGACTCGTTCCTGGGCTTCCTCCAGTGGCTTTATGGCCTCTGGTTCATTTAACGTGTGGACCTCTTCTGTTGGGTCCATGGCCTCCTGGGTTGGCTGTAGAGGGTCTTCTGAGGGCTCTTCTGCCTCTGTCAGTTGCTGTTGGAAGATCTCATGGGGCTCATGTTGAGCATTGACAGCAGTTGTGGGCTCCTGGACCCATTCTGAGATCAGAGCTTCTTGCATTCTGGCCTCTTTGGGCCCTAGTGTCAAGTTGTTGAACATTCCTAGCAGTTCCTCAACCTCTTGTGAAGTCCCCTCTTCCTCTGCCTCTGTCTGTGTCTCTTTGTGCTCCCCTTGTGGCGGTGTGGATATATTTTCGTCTTCAAGTGGCTCCTGGACCTCCTCTAATTGGACCTCCACTGGAACATCTAAGGCTGGTATTACCCCGTCAGTGTGGGACATCTCCATCTCCTGCTGTCCCACCTCTGGAATGGGTGCCCTGCTGCATTCATCCAGGTTGGTCTGGAGATCCTGGTCAGTATTAAACTTGGTGCCTGAGTGGATGTCAGAGCAGCTGCCGTCCTCAGCTGGATTTGGGCCATTTAGCCTTCTTCCCGCATCTTGGGTGGTTGTAAGACTGATGCAGCTTTCCTTTGAATTTTCTGTCTCCCAATCCATAGGACTTGAGGCCTCATCCACACACACAGATGCACACTCTTTCTCCTGGCTGAGATGCTTTTCTAGCCTTCGTCTCGCGGTTTTCATTTCGCGTTTTGGCTTCACCACCTCCTTCTCTGCGCTAGCATCCTTTCCTAGATTTTTAGAATTAAGCCTCCTTCTAGCTGTCTTCACCACGCGTTTAGGCCTCATCCCCACGTCTTGAATGTGAGCCTTGCTGCACTCTTCCTGGGTGGAAGTAAGGCTCTCCATGCTTATACATCTCTCCACATCTCCAGGCAGTGGACCATTGGTGGAGGCCTCATGATGAAGCATTTCTTCAGGCCTATTTTGACAATTATTAAGCCTCCTTCTAGCCGTCTTCACCACGCGTTTTGGCTTCATCCCTACCTCTTGAATGTGAGCCTTGCTGCACTCATCCTGGTTCAAGGAAGTAGGGCTCTCCATGTCCATACAGCTCTCCACGTCTCCAGTCAGTGGACCATTGGAGGAGGCCACTAGATGCTTTTCTAGCCTTCTTCTCGCGGTCTTAATCTCACGTTTTGGCTTCAACAACACCTCACCTGCGCTGGGGTCCTTTTTTATATTTGGACGATTATTATTATTATTAAGCCTCCTTCTAGTATGAGTCTTGGCCTTTCTTTGCTTTGCCTGCAGTCTTCGTCTTTCCTTGTTTGGAATAGTTTTCCTGCTGCATCCATCCAGGGTTGAAGTAAAGCTCTCCGTGGTTATACAGGCCTTGATATCTTCAGTCAGTGGACCATTGGAGGCATTGCATTGGTCCAGGTTGGTGGTGTGGAGATCCTGGGTAACCATCAGGGCCTTGTTAATGTCCATAGCACCGGATTGGTCCATTCCCTCTGTAGAGCTGATGCTATCTGCCATTATATATATATATCCTAATACAATCAGGACCTGAGAGAGAGTGTGTCTGTCTGTCTGTCTGTCTGTGTGCGAATGGAACGGTTGTTGTGATGTGATGTATGGTCTTCAGTAATTTTTCTCGAACTAATCCTTTTTTGTTTTTTAATATATAATTCTATATTTTCTTTATCTATGTGAGTGTTTTATATATATGTGTGGTTTATATATATATATTCCTTCTTCTCTTCTTTAAAATAACATCAATAGTTCGATAGTATCTGTCTATCTATCTGTCTATCTATCTGTCTATCTGTCTATCTGTCTATCTATCTGTCTATCTGTCTATCTATCTGTCTATCTATCTGTCTATCTGTCTATCTGTCTATCTGTCTATCTGTCTATCTATCTATCTATCTGTCTATCTGTCTATCTGTCTATCTATCTATCTATCTATCTATCTATCTATCTATCTATCTATCTATCTATCTATCTATCTATCTATCTATCTATCTATCTATCTATCTATCTATCTATCTGTCTATCTGTCTATCTAAAACCTGATCAACTAAATCAGTATTGTGTGTCAGTAGAAGTGAACTGTCTCAGATGATGCTTGTGAAGTGAATGGCTCCTCCTTGGTAAGATCTAGGTTTGCTCTAACATTCTAGAATCCTTTGATGCCTTTGATGTATGTCATCTCCCTATTACATCATCATGTGTGACATCATAAGTGACATCATTCCATTCCAGAGTTCCATTCTGTTTTGTTTTTTTGTTATTTTTCAAATTATGGTTAATTCCTTTGATCTTATAGAATAGAGACAGTGCATGAAATAGGCCACGCCCATAGAGAGTGCATGAAATAGGCCACGCCCATTGTGGGGGAAACCGTTGAACAGCGTTCCATTCACTTTGTATTGATTATGACGCGTTCCGCACTGTCTCTATGGTTACAGTCACTTTCTGCAAAACAAATTTGAATAAAAATGTCCGCCCAAGGCCCAAGTACATATACACTTGATTTTTGAATCCTGGACTTCTACAAAAAATAATTGTTGACAAATTTGCTCATCTCAAACATATTAGCCCTACAACATACAGATTCAAAAAAAAAAAAATAAAAAAAAAAACTTTGCAAAAAGCGAAAAATATTTAATCAATCATTAAGAAAAATTATAATTAAAAAATAAAGTAAAAAATAAAAATACACTACCCATAATTAGTAAAATAATGCCAATTTAGTTTGCATATTTAAACAAATGTTTTAAAAATATATATAATAATAATGATAATAATACAAAAAATAATTGTTGACAAATTTCCTCTTTCGAATCAAATATTAAATAAATGTAAAAAAAAAAAAAATTGTTTTTTATTTTCAAAAGGGACACATAGGGAAACGAGAAAAGAAAATTATGCGATACAAAGTTAGGCCAGTGTTGTGGACTGTTAAATGAGCCTGTTAACCGACGGGGCGACCGTGGCTCAGGTGGTTAAGCAGGTTGGCCAATGATCCAAGGGTTGGCGGTTCGATTCCCGCTCTGCCACCTGTCTCATGGTTGTTGTGTCCTTGGGCAAGACACTTCACCCACCTTGCCTTGTGTGAATGTGTATGACTGCTGTATGTTTGAGGTGGTGGTCGGAGGGGCCGTAGGCGCTGAATGGCAGCCACGCTTCCGTCAGTCTGCCCCAGGGCAGCTGTGGCTACTATGGTAATTTACCACCACCAGTATGACTGTGTGTGAATGAATGGAACCTGGAACCCTGTAAAGCGTCTTTGAGTGCCTTGAAAAGCGTTATATAAATCCAATCCATTATTATTATTATTATTATTAACGTAGCCATAATGATGCTAGCTAGCTTTATAGTCTGCTCATTACCACAGTGTCACATTGTCTCTCTTGTTTGCTAATCTCCTCAGATTTGCCAGTGTACGCATTAGTACAATATTGACAACTTTGTATATTTAAATAAACATTTATCAAAAAAAATAGAACAAATAATAATACAAAAAATTATTCTTGACAAATTTGTTAATTTAATCAAACATTAAATAAACTAAATAAATGTGTGTGTGTGTGTGTGTGTGTGTGTGTGTGTGTGTGTGTGTGTGTTTTTGTGTGTGTGTGTGTTACTATGTAGCAGCAAAAATACTTTACACTTCACTGATCAGGGAATGCATTGAACTTAAGGCAAGACGCTGCGGGCGAAAACATTGTTTTTCTAAGCACTGGTCAATTCAGAGATTTTTGTCTATTTTGCTTCCATAACAAAGGACACAAATACATGAGCGCCCCCCCCCCCCCCCCCAACTGTGTGCTTTTACACAGCCTAGGCACTGTAAACATGCATGTTTTAGGGTTTACAGTTTAGCTTATTTAGCTGGAAGGAGGCCTCGGGGAAGACCCAGGACTAGGTGGAGAGATTATATCTCCACACTGGCCTGGGAACGCCTCGGGATCCCCCAGTCAGAGCTGGTTGATGTGGCCCGGGAAAGAGAAGTTTGGGGTTCCCTGCTCAAGCTGCTGCCCCGCGGTTGAAGATGAAGTTGAAGTTCAGCTTACAAGTCAACACTGAACTAACACATTGAGACTATAATACAATCAACAACAATATAAAGAAATATCTTAATACTTTACAGAAATAAAAATATTCAGAAAAATGTACATTGAGAGATTTTATTCAAATTTTTATTTTATTTTTTAAATCAAGGCCAATTCTTTTTTTTTTTTTTTTTTTTTTTGTGGGAGAAAACCGGAGCACCCGGAGTAAACCCACACAGACACGTTGGAAAATTCAAAGTCCTGACACATTCCCTGCGTTCCAATCCCCATACTTCCCTACTATTTAGTACGCCAGAAAGAGATTAAGGATGTCCCAATTACATGAACGTCAATTGTAGTATGCTGAAAATACATAGAGGTGAAGTAGTGTAGTAAAAAGAAAGAATATGTGATTTGGAACACAGGGATAGAAACCAGTTTGCTTCTGAGTGTCAGGACTCAATATTGAACCCATGTGCTGCCCTGTGGACTAGTACAGCCTGTTTGTGTTGTTAGGCTGTGTGTGTGTGTGTGTGTGTGCGTGCGTGCGTGTGTGTTTTTCTGTGCATGCTGTGTCTGTCTGTCTGTGTTTTTGTCTATCTCTTTGCCTCTCAAGCCTGTGTGTGTTGTTAGGCTGTCTCTCTGCCTCTCTCTCTCTCTCTCTCTCTCTCTCCCTCTCTCTCCCTCTCTCTCAATCCTGTGTGTTGTTAGGCTGTCTCTGCCTGTCTGTCTGCCTCTCTCTCTCTCTCTCTCTCTCTCTGCCCTCTCAATTCTGTGTGTTGTTAGGCTGTCTCTCTGCCTGTCTGTCTGCCTCTCTCTCTCTCTGCCCTCTCTCTCTCTCCCTCCCTCCCTCCCTCCCTCCCTCCTTCCCTCCCTCCCTCTCTCTCTATCCCTCTCAATCCTTCTCTTTATAAGTCCTCCACTGTTTCGGGGTGATGAACTTTTTAAATCTCCTCCATAGAGAAACCTTCTTCTTCAGCTCATCTCCCACCTCCTCTGTGGCCTCTACTGCCCCCTGTGGTGCTTTCTTTCCGCCATATTGCGTATTTTCTCCGACCTGTTTTATCGACATACGTGCCTCTTGTAAAACATTCCCAGCCTTTCTTGAACCCTGGCCGTCCTTGGTTGGTTTTAGGGTTTTTAGTGGTGTATTTTGGGCCTCTTCAAGTCGTGACGTTTCGGCTGTTTTTGCTGGCTCCTGGACCTCCTTTGTCGGGGTGTGGAGGAGCTCTTCTGCTTGATTTAAAACTATCTGTAGCTCCTGGACAGTTATTTGTGTCTTTTCAACCTCTTTTGGAAGTCTGTGGGCCTTTTTTAGAGGTATCTGGGCCTTTTCTGAGGTTGTTTGGGCCACTAAATTCGGCGTTTCGGCCTTAAGTGGCTCCTGGACCTTCTCCGCTGGCCCGTGTCCCTCTTCTGGAGTGTGCTGGGTCGTGTTTTCGGCGTCTTGTGGTGGTATGGAAGGCTCTTGCAGTATCTTCTCAGAGTCGATCGGAGGTTCTGGTGCTGCTCTTGAAGGTATCTGAGCCTCTTTCAGAGTGTTTTGAGGCTCTTCAAGTCGAGGTGTTTTGGTCTTTGGCACCTGGACCTTCTCTGTAGCCCCAGACTCAATGGAGCTTAGAACTTCCCAGTCGGCATGTGAAGCTCTTCTCTTGGTTCCACTGTCTTTGGTGGCTCCACGGCCGCCTCTTGAAGTCGCTCTCCGCCCGCTGTTGGTGACGGATCCTGTGAGTCTTGGTTTGTCGGCCTCAGAGCGTCTTCTATGGGCTTTAACGTGTCTTCAAGGAGCTCCAGGACCTCCTCTGTCGGGGTGTGGAGCTCTTTTGCTTGATTCAAACCCGTTGCTAGCTCCTGAACCTTTGGACTTGACTCTTCAACCTCTTGTGGAAGTCTTTGGGCCTTTTTTAGAGGTACCTGGGCCTTTTCAGAGGTTGTTTGGGCCACTAAAGTCTGCGTTTCGGCCTTGAGTGGCTCCTGGACCTTCTCCGCTGGCCTGTGTCCCTCTTCTGGAGTGTGCTGGGTCGTGTTTTCGGCGTCTTGTGGTGGTATGGAAGGCTCTTGCAGTATCTTCTCAGAGTCTTTCCGAGATTCTGGTGAAGCTCTTGGAGGTATCTGAGCCTCTTTCAGGGTGTTTTGAGGCTCTTCTAGTTGAGGTGTTTTGGTCTTTGGCACCTGGACCTTCTCTATAGCCCCAGACTCAATGGAGCTGAGAACTTCACCCGTTGCTAGCTCCTGCACCTTTGGACTTGACTCTTCAACCTCTTGTGGAAGTCTGTGGGCCTTTTTTGGAGGTATCTGGGCCTTTTCAGAGGTTGTTTGGGCCACTAAATTCGGCGTTTCGGCCTTAAGTGGCTCCTGGACCTTCTCCGCTGGCCCGTGTCCCTCTTCTGGAGTGTGCTGGGTCGTGTTTTCGGCGTCTTGTGGTGGTATGGAAGGCTCTTGCAGTATCTTCTCAGAGTCGATCGGAGGTTCTGGTGCTGCTCTTGAAGGTATCTGAGCCTCTTTCAGAGTGTTTTGAGGCTCTTCAAGTCGAGGTGTTTTGGTCTTTGGCACCTGGACCTTCTCTGTAGCCCCAGACTCAATGGAGCTTAGAACTTCCCCAGTCGGCATGTGAAGCTTTTCTCTTGGTTCCACTGTCTTTGGTGGCTCCACGGCCGCCTCTTGAAGTCGCTCTCCGCCCGCTGTTGGTGACGGATCCTGTGAGTCTTGGTTTGTCGGCCTCAGAGCGTCTTCTATGGGCTTTAACGTGTCTTCAAGGAGCTCCTGGACCTCCTCTGTCGGGGTGTGGAGCTCTTTTGCTTGATTCAAACCCGTTGCTAGCTCCTGAACCTTTGGACTTGACTCTTCAACCTCTTGTGGAAGTCTGTGGGCCTTTTTTAGAGGTACCTGGGCCTTTTCAGAGGTTGTTTGGGCCACTAAAGTCTGCGTTTCGGCCTTAAGTGGCTCCTGGACCTTCTCCGCTGGCCTGTGTCCCTCTTCTGGAGTGTGCTGGGTCGTGTTTTCGGCGTCTTGTGGTGGTATGGAAGGCTCTTGCAGTATCTTCTCAGAGTCTTTCCGAGATTCTGGTGAAGCTCTTGGAGGTATATGAGCCTCTTTCAGGGTGTTTTGAGGCTCTTCTAGTTGAGGTGTTTTGGTCTTTGGCACCTGGACCTTCTCTATAGCCCCAGACTCAATGGAGCTGAGAACTTCACCCGTTGCTAGCTCCTGCACCTTTGGACTTGACTCTTCAACCTCTTGTGGAAGTCTGTGGGCCTTTTTTGGAGGTATCTGGGCCTTTTCAGAGGTTGTTTGGACCACTAAAGTCTGCGTTTCGGCCTTAAGTGGCTCCTGGACTTTCTCCGCTTGCCCGTGTCCATCTGGAGAATCAGAGCCAGTTAAGCAGAGGACTTCTTCTCCTGGCCTGTGGCAGTCCTGGTCTGGTTCCACTTCCTTTGGTGGTTCCACGGCTGCCTCAAGTGCCTCCTGAACCTCCTCTGATGGGGTTTGCTGGACGTCCTGTGTTGGTTTCAGGACGTCTTGTGAAGACGTCTCTGTCGGCCTGTGGGTCTCTAATGGGGCATTCTGAACCATTATCGGCGCCTGCACCTCCTTCTGAGCTTCTTGGGGCTCTTCTGCTGGCTCCTCAAACCCTTCTGGTGGCTGTACGTCTTCCGACGGACACATTTCCACCACTTCGTTTGCAGCCTCTTCATGGTCGGCGCGTGGCAGTTGCTTTTTGGCCTCTTGTGTCGGCTTGTGGTCCTCCTTCGTTACACTCTCAGCCTCTTGCTCCTCAGACACATTTGGTTGTTTCTGTCCTTCCACGGTTGACATATCCACCTCTGCTGAAGGCTTCTCGACCTCTCCCTGTATATCCTGGCCCTCCTGTTGTGAGATTTTGGCTTCTTGTTTCGGGGGAGTTTCTGCCTCATGGACCTCCTCTGCCGGCCTTTGGGTCTCTAGTGGGACATCCTTAAGAGTTATCGGCTCCTGCACCTCACCATCTTGTTTCGGGGGAGTTTCTGCCTTTGGTGGCTTTGTGTCTAAGAGGCAGGGGACAGATTTTTGCTGCAGAGTGTTTTCTGACTTGGAAACCACATATTCCAGAAGTAATGTCAGGTCAAGTTTGATCTTGTCTTCCTCTGTCAGCTCTTGGAAGACCTCCTGTGTTGTGTTATGAGGCTCTTGTTTTGGACTCACAACCATTGTCGGCTCCTGAACCTGTCTAGATGGTTTAACAGCCTCCTGACCTACAGGCTCCTCGGGTTCCTCAGGTCGCCTGGCTTCCAATTCTGACATTCTTTCAGTTGCCGTGTTGGTGTGGACTTCTTCTTCTGTCAGGTCCACGGCCTGGTCCTGGTTTTGCTGCAGAGGATCTTCTGACTTGAAAACCACATATTCCAGAAGTAATGTCAGGTCAAGTTTGATCTTGTCTTCCTCTGTCAGCTCTTGGAAGACCTCCTGTGTTGTGTTATGAGGCTCTTGTTTTGGACTCACAACCATTGTCTTCTCCTGGACCTTTTTAGGGGATTTTTCGGCCTCCTGAACTGACTTTTTGGCCTCTTGCGTCGGCCTGTGGTCCTCTTTCGTTATTCTTTCGGCCTCTTCCTCCTCAGACACGTTTGTTCTTTGCCAGTCTTGCAGGGTTGACATATCCACCTCTGCTGAAGGCTTCTCGACCTCTCCCTGTATCTCCTGGCCCTCCTGTTGTGAGATTTCTGGGGCGACTTTTTTTGGTGTTTTCTCCCCGGCTGCCTCGACTCGTTCCTGGGCTTCCTCCAGTGGCTTTATGGCCTCTGGTTCATTTAACGTGTGGACCTCTTCTGTTGGGTCCATGGCCTCCTGGGTTGGCTGTAGAGGGTCTTCTGAGGGCTCTTCTGCCTCTGTCAGTTGCTGTTGGAAGATCTCATGGGGCTCATGTTGAGCATTGACAGCAGTTGTGGGCTCCTGGACCCATTCTGAGATCAGAGCTTCTTGCATTCTGGCCTCTTTGGGCCCTAGTGTCAAGTTGTTGAACATTCCTAGCAGTTCCTCAACCTCTTGTGAAGTCCCCTCTTCCTCTGCCTCTGTCTGTGTCTCTTTGTGCTCCCCTTGTGGCGGTGTGGATATATTTTCGTCTTCAAGTGGCTCCTGGACCTCCTCTAATTGGACCTCCACTGGAACATCTAAGGCTGGTATTACCCCGTCAGTGTGGGACATCTCCATCTCCTGCTGTCCCACCTCTGGAATGGGTGCCCTGCTGCATTCATCCAGGTTGGTCTGGAGATCCTGGTCAGTATTAAACTTGGTGCCTGAGTGGATGTCAGAGCAGCTGCCGTCCTCAGCTGGATTTGGGCCATTTAGCCTTCTTCCCGCATCTTGGGTGGTTGTAAGACTGATGCAGCTTTCCTTTGAATTTTCTGTCTCCCAATCCATAGGACTTGAGGCCTCATCCACACACACAGATGCACACTCTTTCTCCTGGCTGAGATGCTTTTCTAGCCTTCGTCTCGCGGTTTTCATTTCGCGTTTTGGCTTCACCACCTCCTTCTCTGCGCTAGCATCCTTTCCTAGATTTTTAGAATTAAGCCTCCTTCTAGCTGTCTTCACCACGCGTTTAGGCCTCATCCCCACGTCTTGAATGTGAGCCTTGCTGCACTCTTCCTGGGTGGAAGTAAGGCTCTCCATGCTTATACATCTCTCCACATCTCCAGGCAGTGGACCATTGGTGGAGGCCTCATGATGAAGCATTTCGTCAGGCCTATTTTGACAATTATTAAGCCTCCTTCTAGCCGTCTTCACCACGCGTTTTGGCTTCATCCCTACCTCTTGAATGTGAGCCTTGCTGCACTCATCCTGGTTCAAGGAAGTAGGGCTCTCCATGTCCATACAGCTCTCCACGTCTCCAGTCAGTGGACCATTGGAGGAGGCCACTAGATGCTTTTCTAGCCTTCTTCTCGCGGTCTTAATCTCACGTTTTGGCTTCAACAACACCTCACCTGCGCTGGGGTCCTTTTTTATATTTGGACGATTATTATTATTATTAAGCCTCCTTCTAGTATGAGTCTTGGCCTTTCTTTGCTTTGCCTGCAGTCTTCGTCTTTCCTTGTTTGGAATAGTTTTCCTGCTGCATCCATCCAGGGTTGAAGTAAAGCTCTCCGTGGTTATACAGGCCTTGATATCTTCAGTCAGTGGACCATTGGAGGCATTGCATTGGTCCAGGTTGGTGGTGTGGAGATCCTGGGTAACCATCAGGGCCTTGTTAATGTCCATAGCACCGGATTGGTCCATTCCCTCTGTAGAGCTGATGCTATCTGCCATTATATATATATATCCTAATACAATCAGGACCTGAGAGAGAGTGTGTCTGTCTGTCTGTCTGTCTGTGTGCGAATGGAACGGTTGTTGTGATGTGATGTATGGTCTTCAGTAATTTTTCTCGAACTAATCCTTTTTTGTTTTTTAATATATAATTCTATATTTTCTTTATCTATGTGAGTGTTTTATATATATGTGTGGTTTATATATATATATTCCTTCTTCTCTTCTTTAAAATAACATCAATAGTTCGATAGTATCTGTCTATCTATCTGTCTATCTATCTGTCTATCTGTCTATCTGTCTATCTATCTGTCTATCTGTCTATCTATCTGTCTATCTATCTGTCTATCTGTCTATCTGTCTATCTATCTATCTGTCTATCTATCTATCTATCTGTCTATCTGTCTATCTGTCTATCTATCTATCTATCTATCTATCTATCTATCTATCTATCTATCTATCTATCTATCTATCTATCTATCTATCTATCTATCTATCTATCTATCTATCTATCTATCTATCTATCTGTCTATCTGTCTATCTAAAACCTGATCAACTAAATCAGTATTGTGTGTCAGTAGAAGTGAACTGTCTCAGATGATGCTTGTGAAGTGAATGGCTCCTCCTTGGTAAGATCTAGGTTTGCTCTAACATTCTAGAATCCTTTGATGCCTTTGATGTATGTCATCTCCCTATTACATCATCATGTGTGACATCATAAGTGACATCATTCCATTCCAGAGTTCCATTCTGTTTTGTTTTTTTGTTATTTTTCAAATTATGGTTAATTCCTTTGATCTTATAGAATAGAGACAGTGCATGAAATAGGCCACGCCCATAGAGAGTGCATGAAATAGGCCACGCCCATTGTGGGGGAAACCGTTGAACAGCGTTCCATTCACTTTGTATTGATTATGACGCGTTCCGCACTGTCTCTATGGTTACAGTCACTTTCTGCAAAACAAATTTGAATAAAAATGTCCGCCCAAGGCCCAAGTACATATACACTTGATTTTTGAATCCTGGACTTCTACAAAAAATAATTGTTGACAAATTTGCTCATCTCAAACATATTAGCCCTACAACATACAGATTCAAAAAAAAAAAAATAAAAAAAAAAACTTTGCAAAAAGCGAAAAATATTTAATCAATCATTAAGAAAAATTATAATTAAAAAATAAAGTAAAAAATAAAAATACACTACCCATAATTAGTAAAATAATGCCAATTTAGTTTGCATATTTAAACAAATGTTTTAAAAATATATATAATAATAATGATAATAATACAAAAAATAATTGTTGACAAATTTCCTCTTTCGAATCAAATATTAAATAAATGTAAAAAAAAAAAAAATTGTTTTTTATTTTCAAAAGGGACACATAGGGAAACGAGAAAAGAAAATTATGCGATACAAAGTTAGGCCAGTGTTGTGGACTGTTAAATGAGCCTGTTAACCGACGGGGCGACCGTGGCTCAGGTGGTTAAGCAGGTTGGCCAATGATCCAAGGGTTGGCGGTTCGATTCCCGCTCTGCCACCTGTCTCATGGTTGTTGTGTCCTTGGGCAAGACACTTCACCCACCTTGCCTTGTGTGAATGTGTATGACTGCTGTATGTTTGAGGTGGTGGTCGGAGGGGCCGTAGGCGCTGAATGGCAGCCACGCTTCCGTCAGTCTGCCCCAGGGCAGCTGTGGCTACTATGGTAATTTACCACCACCAGTATGACTGTGTGTGAATGAATGGAACCTGGAACCCTGTAAAGCGTCTTTGAGTGCCTTGAAAAGCGTTATATAAATCCAATCCATTATTATTATTATTATTATTAACGTAGCCATAATGATGCTAGCTAGCTTTATAGTCTGCTCATTACCACAGTGTCACATTGTCTCTCTTGTTTGCTAATCTCCTCAGATTTGCCAGTGTACGCATTAGTACAATATTGACAACTTTGTATATTTAAATAAACATTTATCAAAAAAAATAGAACAAATAATAATACAAAAAATTATTCTTGACAAATTTGTTAATTTAATCAAACATTAAATAAACTAAATAAATGTGTGTGTGTGTGTGTGTGTGTGTGTGTGTGTGTGTGTGTGTGTGTGTTTTTGTGTGTGTGTGTGTTACTATGTAGCAGCAAAAATACTTTACACTTCACTGATCAGGGAATGCATTGAACTTAAGGCAAGACGCTGCGGGCGAAAACATTGTTTTTCTAAGCACTGGTCAATTCAGAGATTTTTGTCTATTTTGCTTCCATAACAAAGGACACAAATACATGAGCGCCCCCCCCCCCCCCCCCCAACTGTGTGCTTTTACACAGCCTAGGCACTGTAAACATGCATGTTTTAGGGTTTACAGTTTAGCTTATTTAGCTGGAAGGAGGCCTCGGGGAAGACCCAGGACTAGGTGGAGAGATTATATCTCCACACTGGCCTGGGAACGCCTCGGGATCCCCCAGTCAGAGCTGGTTGATGTGGCCCGGGAAAGAGAAGTTTGGGGTTCCCTGCTCAAGCTGCTGCCCCGCGGTTGAAGATGAAGTTGAAGTTCAGCTTACAAGTCAACACTGAACTAACACATTGAGACTATAATACAATCAACAACAATATAAAGAAATATCTTAATACTTTACAGAAATAAAAATATTCAGAAAAATGTACATTGAGAGATTTTATTCAAATTTTTATTTTATTTTTTAAATCAAGGCCAATTCTTTTTTTTTTTTTTTTTTTTTTTGTGGGAGAAAACCGGAGCACCCGGAGTAAACCCACACAGACACGTTGGAAAATTCAAAGTCCTGACACATTCCCTGCGTTCCAATCCCCATACTTCCCTACTATTTAGTACGCCAGAAAGAGATTAAGGATGTCCCAATTACATGAACGTCAATTGTAGTATGCTGAAAATACATAGAGGTGAAGTAGTGTAGTAAAAAGAAAGAATATGTGATTTGGAACACAGGGATAGAAACCAGTTTGCTTCTGAGTGTCAGGACTCAATATTGAACCCATGTGCTGCCCTGTGGACTAGTACAGCCTGTTTGTGTTGTTAGGCTGTGTGTGTGTGTGTGTGTGCGTGCGTGCGTGTGTGTTTTTCTGTGCATGCTGTGTCTGTCTGTCTGTGTTTTTGTCTATCTCTTTGCCTCTCAAGCCTGTGTGTGTTGTTAGGCTGTCTCTCTGCCTCTCTCTCTCTCTCTCTCTCTCTCTCCCTCTCTCTCCCTCTCTCTCAATCCTGTGTGTTGTTAGGCTGTCTCTGCCTGTCTGTCTGCCTCTCTCTCTCTCTCTCTCTCTCTCTGCCCTCTCAATTCTGTGTGTTGTTAGGCTGTCTCTCTGCCTGTCTGTCTGCCTCTCTCTCTCTCTGCCCTCTCTCTCTCTCCCTCCCTCCCTCCCTCCCTCCCTCCTTCCCTCCCTCCCTCTCTCTCTATCCCTCTCAATCCTTCTCTTTATAAGTCCTCCACTGTTTCGGGGTGATGAACTTTTTAAATCTCCTCCATAGAGAAACCTTCTTCTTCAGCTCATCTCCCACCTCCTCTGTGGCCTCTACTGCCCCCTGTGGTGCTTTCTTTCCGCCATATTGCGTATTTTCTCCGACCTGTTTTATCGACATACGTGCCTCTTGTAAAACATTCCCAGCCTTTCTTGAACCCTGGCCGTCCTTGGTTGGTTTTAGGGTTTTTAGTGGTGTATTTTGGGCCTCTTCAAGTCGTGACGTTTCGGCTGTTTTTGCTGGCTCCTGGACCTCCTTTGTCGGGGTGTGGAGGAGCTCTTCTGCTTGATTTAAAACTATCTGTAGCTCCTGGACAGTTATTTGTGTCTTTTCAACCTCTTTTGGAAGTCTGTGGGCCTTTTTTAGAGGTATCTGGGCCTTTTCTGAGGTTGTTTGGGCCACTAAATTCGGCGTTTCGGCCTTAAGTGGCTCCTGGACCTTCTCCGCTGGCCCGTGTCCCTCTTCTGGAGTGTGCTGGGTCGTGTTTTCGGCGTCTTGTGGTGGTATGGAAGGCTCTTGCAGTATCTTCTCAGAGTCGATCGGAGGTTCTGGTGCTGCTCTTGAAGGTATCTGAGCCTCTTTCAGAGTGTTTTGAGGCTCTTCAAGTCGAGGTGTTTTGGTCTTTGGCACCTGGACCTTCTCTGTAGCCCCAGACTCAATGGAGCTTAGAACTTCCCAGTCGGCATGTGAAGCTCTTCTCTTGGTTCCACTGTCTTTGGTGGCTCCACGGCCGCCTCTTGAAGTCGCTCTCCGCCCGCTGTTGGTGACGGATCCTGTGAGTCTTGGTTTGTCGGCCTCAGAGCGTCTTCTATGGGCTTTAACGTGTCTTCAAGGAGCTCCAGGACCTCCTCTGTCGGGGTGTGGAGCTCTTTTGCTTGATTCAAACCCGTTGCTAGCTCCTGAACCTTTGGACTTGACTCTTCAACCTCTTGTGGAAGTCTTTGGGCCTTTTTTAGAGGTACCTGGGCCTTTTCAGAGGTTGTTTGGGCCACTAAAGTCTGCGTTTCGGCCTTGAGTGGCTCCTGGACCTTCTCCGCTGGCCTGTGTCCCTCTTCTGGAGTGTGCTGGGTCGTGTTTTCGGCGTCTTGTGGTGGTATGGAAGGCTCTTGCAGTATCTTCTCAGAGTCTTTCCGAGATTCTGGTGAAGCTCTTGGAGGTATCTGAGCCTCTTTCAGGGTGTTTTGAGGCTCTTCTAGTTGAGGTGTTTTGGTCTTTGGCACCTGGACCTTCTCTATAGCCCCAGACTCAATGGAGCTGAGAACTTCACCCGTTGCTAGCTCCTGCACCTTTGGACTTGACTCTTCAACCTCTTGTGGAAGTCTGTGGGCCTTTTTTGGAGGTATCTGGGCCTTTTCAGAGGTTGTTTGGGCCACTAAATTCGGCGTTTCGGCCTTAAGTGGCTCCTGGACCTTCTCCGCTGGCCCGTGTCCCTCTTCTGGAGTGTGCTGGGTCGTGTTTTCGGCGTCTTGTGGTGGTATGGAAGGCTCTTGCAGTATCTTCTCAGAGTCGATCGGAGGTTCTGGTGCTGCTCTTGAAGGTATCTGAGCCTCTTTCAGAGTGTTTTGAGGCTCTTCAAGTCGAGGTGTTTTGGTCTTTGGCACCTGGACCTTCTCTGTAGCCCCAGACTCAATGGAGCTTAGAACTTCCCCAGTCGGCATGTGAAGCTTTTCTCTTGGTTCCACTGTCTTTGGTGGCTCCACGGCCGCCTCTTGAAGTCGCTCTCCGCCCGCTGTTGGTGACGGATCCTGTGAGTCTTGGTTTGTCGGCCTCAGAGCGTCTTCTATGGGCTTTAACGTGTCTTCAAGGAGCTCCTGGACCTCCTCTGTCGGGGTGTGGAGCTCTTTTGCTTGATTCAAACCCGTTGCTAGCTCCTGAACCTTTGGACTTGACTCTTCAACCTCTTGTGGAAGTCTGTGGGCCTTTTTTAGAGGTACCTGGGCCTTTTCAGAGGTTGTTTGGGCCACTAAAGTCTGCGTTTCGGCCTTAAGTGGCTCCTGGACCTTCTCCGCTGGCCTGTGTCCCTCTTCTGGAGTGTGCTGGGTCGTGTTTTCGGCGTCTTGTGGTGGTATGGAAGGCTCTTGCAGTATCTTCTCAGAGTCTTTCCGAGATTCTGGTGAAGCTCTTGGAGGTATATGAGCCTCTTTCAGGGTGTTTTGAGGCTCTTCTAGTTGAGGTGTTTTGGTCTTTGGCACCTGGACCTTCTCTATAGCCCCAGACTCAATGGAGCTGAGAACTTCACCCGTTGCTAGCTCCTGCACCTTTGGACTTGACTCTTCAACCTCTTGTGGAAGTCTGTGGGCCTTTTTTGGAGGTATCTGGGCCTTTTCAGAGGTTGTTTGGACCACTAAAGTCTGCGTTTCGGCCTTAAGTGGCTCCTGGACTTTCTCCGCTTGCCCGTGTCCATCTGGAGAATCAGAGCCAGTTAAGCAGAGGACTTCTTCTCCTGGCCTGTGGCAGTCCTGGTCTGGTTCCACTTCCTTTGGTGGTTCCACGGCTGCCTCAAGTGCCTCCTGAACCTCCTCTGATGGGGTTTGCTGGACGTCCTGTGTTGGTTTCAGGACGTCTTGTGAAGACGTCTCTGTCGGCCTGTGGGTCTCTAATGGGGCATTCTGAACCATTATCGGCGCCTGCACCTCCTTCTGAGCTTCTTGGGGCTCTTCTGCTGGCTCCTCAAACCCTTCTGGTGGCTGTACGTCTTCCGACGGACACATTTCCACCACTTCGTTTGCAGCCTCTTCATGGTCGGCGCGTGGCAGTTGCTTTTTGGCCTCTTGTGTCGGCTTGTGGTCCTCCTTCGTTACACTCTCAGCCTCTTGCTCCTCAGACACATTTGGTTGTTTCTGTCCTTCCACGGTTGACATATCCACCTCTGCTGAAGGCTTCTCGACCTCTCCCTGTATATCCTGGCCCTCCTGTTGTGAGATTTTGGCTTCTTGTTTCGGGGGAGTTTCTGCCTCATGGACCTCCTCTGCCGGCCTTTGGGTCTCTAGTGGGACATCCTTAAGAGTTATCGGCTCCTGCACCTCACCATCTTGTTTCGGGGGAGTTTCTGCCTTTGGTGGCTTTGTGTCTAAGAGGCAGGGGACAGATTTTTGCTGCAGAGTGTTTTCTGACTTGGAAACCACATATTCCAGAAGTAATGTCAGGTCAAGTTTGATCTTGTCTTCCTCTGTCAGCTCTTGGAAGACCTCCTGTGTTGTGTTATGAGGCTCTTGTTTTGGACTCACAACCATTGTCGGCTCCTGAACCTGTCTAGATGGTTTAACAGCCTCCTGACCTACAGGCTCCTCGGGTTCCTCAGGTCGCCTGGCTTCCAATTCTGACATTCTTTCAGTTGCCATGTTGGTGTGGACTTCTTCTTCTGTCAGGTCCACGGCCTGGTCCTGGTTTGGCTGCAGAGGATCTTCTGACTTGAAAACCACATATTCCAGAAGTAATGTCAGGTCAAGTTTGATCTTGTCTTCCTCTGTCAGCTCTTGGAAGACCTCCTGTGTTGTGTTATGAGGCTCTTGTTTTGGACTCACAACCATTGTCTTCTCCTGGACCTTTTTAGGGGATTTTTCGGCCTCCTGAACTGACTTTTTGGCCTCTTGCGTCGGCCTGTGGTCCTCTTTCGTTATTCTTTCGGCCTCTTCCTCCTCAGACACGTTTGTTCTTTGCCAGTCTTCCAGGGTTGACATATCCACCTCTGCTGAAGGCTTCTCGACCTCTCCCTGTATCTCCTGGCCCTCCTGTTGTGAGATTTCTGGGGCGACTTTTTTTTGTGTTTTCTCCACGGCTGCCTCGACTCGTTCCTGGGCTTCCTCCAGTGGCTCTATGGCCTCTGGCTCTTGGATATCCTCTGGTTCATTTAACGTGTGGACCTCTTCTGTTGGGTCCATGGCCTCCTGGTTTGGCTGTAGAGGGTCTTCTGAGGGCTTCGCTGCCTCTGTCAGTCGCTGTTGGAAGATCTCATGGGGCTCATGTTGAGCATTGACAGCAGTTGTGGGCTCCTGGACCCATTCTGAGATCAGAGCTTCTTGCATTCTGGCCTCTTTGGGCCCTAGTGTCAAGTTGTTGAACATTCCTAGCAGTTCCTCAACCTCTTGTGAAGTCCCCTCTTCCTCTGCCTCTGTCTGTGTCTCTTTGTGCTCCCCTTGTGGCGGTGTGGATATATTTTCGTCTTCAAGTGGCTCCTGGACCTCCTCTAATTGGACCTCCACTGGAACATCTAAGGCTGGTATTACCCCGTCAGTGTGGGACATCTCCATCTCCTGCTGTCCCACCTCTGGAATGGGTGCCCTGCTGCATTCATCCAGGTTGGTCTGGAGATCCTGGTCAGTATTAAACTTGGTGCTAGAGTGGATGTCAGTGCAGCTGCCGTCCTCAGCTGGATTTGGGCCATTTAGCCTTCTTCCCGCATCTTGGGTGGTTGTAAGACTGATGCAGCTTTCCTTTGAATGTTCTGTCTCCCAATCCATAGGACTTGAGGCCTCATCCACACACACAGATGCACACTCTTTCTCCTGGCTGAGATGCTTTTCTAGCCTTCGTCTCGCGGTTTTCATTTCGCGTTTTGGCTTCACCACCTCCTTCTCTGCGCTGGCATCCTTTCCTAGATTTTTAGAATTAAGCCTCCTTCTAGCTGTCTTCACCACGCGTTTAGGCCTCATCCCCACGTCTTGAATGTGAGCCTTGCTGCACTCTTCCTGGTTAGAAGTAGGGCTCTCCATGCTTATACATCTCTCCACATCTCCAGGCAGTGGACCATCGGAGGAGGCCTCATGATGAAGCATTTCTTCAGGCCTATTTTGACAATTATTCAGCCTCCTTCTAGCCGTCTTCACCATGCGTTTTGGCTTCATCCCTACCTCTTGAATGTGAGCCTTGCTGCACTCATCCTGGTTCAAGGAAGTAGGGCTCTCCATGTTTATACAGCTCTCCACATCTCCAGTCAGTGGACCATTGGAGGAGGCCACTAGATGCTTTTCTAGCCTTCTTCTCGCGGTCTTAATCTCACGTTTTGGCTTCAACAACCCCTCACCTGCGCTGGGGTCCTTTTTTATATTTGGACGATTATTATTATTATTAAGCCTCCTTCTAGTATCAGTCTTGGCCTTTCTTTGCTTTGCCTGCAGTCTTCGTCTTTCCTTGTTTGGAATAGTTTACCTGCTGCATCCATCCAGGGTTGAAGTAAAGCTCTCCGTGGTTATACAGGCCTTGATATCTTCAGTCAGTGGACCATTGGAGGCATTGCATTGGTCCAGGTTGGTGGTGTGGAGATCTTGGGTAACCATCAGGGCCTTGTTAATGTCCATGGCACCGGATTGGTCCATTCCCTCTGTAGAGCTGATGCTATCTGCCATTATATATATATATATCCTAATACAATCAGGACCTGAGAGAGAGTGTGTCTGTCTGTCTATCTGTCTGTCTGTCTGGTCTTCAGTAATTTTTCTCAAACTAATCCTTTTTTGTTTTTTTTATATAATTCTGTCTTTTCTTTATCTATGTGTGTGTTTTATATATATAGTCTTTCTTCTCTTCTTTAAAATAATATAAATAGTTCGATAGTATCTGTCTATCTGTCTATCTATCTGTCTATCTATCTGTCTGTCTATCTGTCTATCTATCTATCTGTCTATCTGTCTATCTATCTGTCTATCTGTCTATCTATCTATCTATCTATCTATCTATCTATCTATCTATCTATCTATCTATCTATCTATCTATCTATCTATCTATCTGTCTATCTGTCTATCTATCTATCTATCTATCTGTCTATCTATCTGTCTATCTGTCTATCTATCTGTCTATCTATCTATCTATCTATCTATCTGTCTATCTGTCTATCTATCTGTCTATCTATCTGTCTATCTGTCTATCTATCTGTCTAGCTGTCTATCTAAAACCTAATCAACTAAATCAGTAGTGTGTGTCAGTAGAAGTGAACTGTCTCAGCTGATGCTTGTGAAGTGAATGGCTCCTCCTTGGTAAGATCTAGGTTTGCTCTAACATTCTAGAATCCTTTGATGCCTTTGATGTATGTCATCTCCCTATTACATCATCATGTGTGACATCATAAGTGACATCATTCCATTCCAGAGTTCCATTCTGTTTTGTTTTTTTGTTATTTTTCAAATCATGGTTAATTCCTTTGATCTTATAGAATAGAGACAGTGCATGAAATAGGCCACGCCCACAGAGACAGTGCATGAAATAGGCCACGCCCATAGAGACAGTGCATGAAATAGGCCACGCCCATTGTGGGGGAAACCGTTGAACAGCGTTCCATTCACTTTGTATTGATTATGACGCGTTCCGCACTGTCTCTATGGTTACAGTCACTATCTGCAAAACAAATTTGAATAAAAATGTCCGCCCAAGGCCCAAGTACATAGACACTTGATTTTTGAATCCTGGACTTCTACAAAAAATAATTGTTGACAAATTTGCTCATCTCAAACATATTAGCTCTACAACATACAGATTCAAATAAAAAGAAAACAAAAACTTTGCAAAAAGCGAAAAATATTTAATCAATCATTAAGAAAAATTATAATTAAAAAATAAAGTAAAAAATAAAAATACACTACCCATAATTAGTAAAATAATGCCAATTTAGTTTGCATATTTAAACAAATGTTTTAAAAAATATATATAATAATAATGATAATAATACAAAAAATAATTGTTGACAAATTTCCTCTTTCAAATCAAATATTAAATAAATGTAAAAAAAAAAAAAATTGGTTTCAATTTTCAAAAGGGACACATATGGGGCGGCAGTGGCGAAGTGGGTATGGAGTTTGCCTCTGGAGTGCAGGGTCGGAGGTTCGATTCCCTGCCTTCCCACATGTCGAAGTGTCCCTGGGCAAGACACTGAACCCCAAATTGCTCCCGATGGTTTAGACAGCGCCTTGCATGGCAGCTACTGCCATCGGTGTTTGAGTGTATGTATAAAAATGTGTATTGTGAAGCGCCTTGTGACCCTGGTCTGTGAAGAGCGCTATATAAATAAAGCTTACTTACTATCTTACTATTGGGAAACGAGAAAAGGAAATGATGCGATACAGAGTTAGGCCAGTGTTGTGGACTGTTAAATGAGTCTGTTAACGTAGCCATAATGATGCTAGCTAGCTTTATAGTCTGCTCATTACCACACAGTGTCACATTGTCTCTCTTGTTTGCTAATCTCCTCAGATTTGCCAGTGTACGCATTAGTACAATATTGACAACTTTGTATATTTAAATAAACATTTATCAAAAAAAAAAATAGAACAAATAATAATACAAAAAATTATTCTTGACAAATTTGTTAATTTAATCAAACATTAAATAAACTAAATAAGTGTGTGTGTGTGTGTGTGTGTGTGTGTGTGTGTGTGTGTGTGTGTGTGTGTGTGTGTGTGTGTGTGTTTTTGTGTGTGTGTGTGTTACTATGTAGCAGCAAAAATACTTTACACTTCACTGATCAGGGAATGCATTGAACTTAAGGCAAGACGCTGCGGGCGAAAACATTGTTTTTCTAAGCACTGGTCAATTCAGAGATTTTTGTCTATTTTGCTTCCATAACAAAGGACACAAATACATGAGCGCCCCCCCCGCCCCCCAACTGTGTGCTTTTACACAGCCTAGGCACTGTAAACATGCATGTTTTAGGGTTTACAGTTTAGCTTATTTAGCTGGAAGGAGGCCTCGGGGAAGACCCAGGACTAGGTGGAGAGATTATATCTCCACACTGACCTGGGAACGCCTCGGGATCCCCCAGTCAGAGCAGGTTGATGTGGCCCCGGAAAGAGAAGTTTGGGGTTCCCTGCTCAAGCTGCTGCCCCGCGGTTGAAGATGAAGTTGAAGTTCAGCTTACAAGTCAACACTGAACTAACACATTGAGACTATAATACAATTAACAACAATATAAAGAAATATCTTAATACTTTACAGAAATAAAAATATTCAGAAAAATGTACATTGAGAGATTTTATTCAAATTTTTATTTTATTTTTTAAATCAAGGCCAATTCTTTTTTTTTTTTTTTTTTTTTTTTTTGTGGGAGAAAACCGGAGCACCCGGAGTAAACCCACACAGACACGTTGGAAAATTCAAAGTCCTGACACATTCCCTGCGTTCCAATCCCCATACTTCCCTACTATTTAGTACGCCAGAAAGAGATTAAGGATGTCCCAATTACATGAACGTCAATTGTAGTATGCTGAAAATACATAGAGGTGAAGTAGTGTAGTAAAAAGAAAGAATATGTGATTTGGAACACAGGGATAGAAACCAGTTTGCTTCTGAGTGTCAGGACTCAATATTGAACCCATGTGCTGCCCTGTGGACTAGTACAGCCTGTTTGTGTTGTTAGGCTGTGTGTGTGTGTGTGTGTGTGCGCTCGTGCGTGTGTGTTTTTCTGTGCATGCTGTGTCTGTCTGTCTGTGTTTTTGTCTATCTCTTTGCCTCTCAAGCCTGTGTGTGTTGTTAGGCTGTCTCTCTGCCTCTCTCTTTCTCTCTCTCTCTCTCTCTCCCTCTCTCTCCCTCTCTCTCAATCCTGTGTGTTGTTAGGCTGTCTCTCTGCCTGTCTCTCTGCCTTCTCAATCCTGTGTGTTGTTAGGCTGTCTCTCTGCCTGTCTGTCTGCCTCTCTCTCTCTCCCCCTCCCTCTCTCCCTCTCTCCCTCCTTCCCTCCCTCCCTCTCTCTCTATCCCTCTCAATCCTTCTCTTTATAAGTCCTCCACTGTTTCGGGGTGATGAACTTTTTAAATCTCCTCCATAGAGAAACCTTCTTCTTCAGCTCATCTCCCACCTCCTCTGTGGCCTCTACTGCCCCCTGTGGTGCTTTCTTTCCGCCATATTGCGTATTTTCTCCGACCTGTTTTATCGACATACGTGCCTCTTGTAAAACATTCCCAGCCTTTCTTGAACCCTGGCCGTCCTTGGTTGGTTTTAGGGTTTTTAGTGGTGTATTTTGGGCCTCTTCAAGTCGTGATGTTTCGGCTGTTTTTGCTGGCTCCTGGACCTCCTTTGTCGGGGTGTGGAGGAGCTCTTCTGCTTGATTTAAAACTATCTGTAGCTCCTGGACAGTTATTTGTGTCTTTTCAACCTCTTTTGGAAGTCTGTGGGCCTTTTTTGAGGTTGTTTGGGCCACTAAATTCGGCGTTTCGGCCTTAAGTGGCTCCTGGACCTTCTCCGCTGGCCCGTGTCCCTCTTCTGGAGTGTGCTGGGTCGTGTTTTCGGCGTCTTGTGGTGGTATGGAAGGCTCTTGCAGTATCTTCTCAGAGTCGATCGGAGGTTCTGGTGCTGCTCTTGAAGGTATCTGAGCCTCTTTCAGAGTGTTTTGAGGCTCTTCAAGTCGAGGTGTTTTGGTCTTTGGCACCTGGACCTTCTCTGTAGCCCCAGACTCAATGGAGCTTAGAACTTCCCCAGTCGGCATGTGAAGCTCTTCTCTTGGTTCCACTGTCTTTGGTGGATCCACGGCCGCCTCTTGAAGTCGCTCTCCGCCCGCTGTTGGTGACGGATCCTGTGAGTCTTGGTTTGTCGGCCTCAGAGCGTCTTCTGTGGGCTTTAACGTGTCTTTAAGGAGCTCCTGGACCTCCTCTGTCGGGGTGTGGAGCTCTTTTGCTTGATTCAAACCCGTTGCTAGCTCCTGAACCTTTGGACTTGACTCTTCAACCTCTTTTGGAAGTCTGTGGGCCTTTTTTAGAGGTACCTGGGCCTTTTCAGAGGTTGTTTGGGCCACTAAAGTCTGCGTTTCGGCCTTGAGTGGCTCCTGGACCTTCTCCGCTGGCCTGTGTCCCTCTTCTGGAGTGTGCTGGGTTGTGTTTTCGGCGTCTTGTGGTGGTATGGAAGGCTCTTGCAGTATCTTCTCAGAGTCTTTCCGAGATTCTGGTGAAGCTCTTGGAGGTATCTGAGCCTCTTTCAGGGTGTTTTGAGGCTCTTCTAGTTGAGGTGTTTTGGTCTTTGGCACCTGGACCTTCTCTATAGCCCCAGACTCAATGGAGCTGAGAACTTCACCCGTTGCTAGCTCCTGCACCTTTGGACTTGACTCTTCAACCTCTTGTGGAAGTCTGTGGGCCTTTTTTGGAGGTATCTGGGCCTTTTCAGAGGTTGTTTGGACCACTAAAGTCTGCGTTTCGGCCTTAAGTGGCTCCTGGACTTTCTCCGCTTGCCCGTGTCCATCTGGAGAATCAGAGCCAGTTAAGCAGAGGACTTCTTCTCCTGGCCTGTGGCAGTCCTGGTCTGGTTCCACTTCCTTTGGTGGTTCCACGGCTGCCTCAAGTGCCTCCTGAACCTCCTCTGATGGGGTTTGCTGGACGTCCTGTGTTGGTTTCAGGACGTCTTGTGAAGACGTCTCTGTCGGCCTGTGGGTCTCTAATGGGGCATTCTGAACCATTATCGGCGCCTGCACCTCCTTCTGAGCTTCTTGGGGCTCTTCTGCTGGCTCCTCAAACCCTTCTGGTGGCTGTACGTCTTCCGACGGACACATTTCCACCACTTCGTTTGCAGCCTCTTCATGGTCGGCGCGTGGCAGTTGCTTTTTGGCCTCTTGTGTCGGCTTGTGGTCCTCCTTCGTTACACTCTCAGCCTCTTGCTCCTCAGACACATTTGGTTGTTTCTGTCCTTCCACGGTTGACATATCCACCTCTGCTGAAGGCTTCTCGACCTCTCCCTGTATATCCTGGCCCTCCTGTTGTGAGATTTTGGCTTCTTGTTTCGGGGGAGTTTCTGCCTCATGGACCTCCTCTGCCGGCCTTTGGGTCTCTAGTGGGACATCCTTAAGAGTTATCGGCTCCTGCACCTCACCATCTTGTTTCGGGGGAGTTTCTGCCTTTGGTGGCTTTGTGTCTAAGAGGCAGGGGACAGATTTTTGCTGCAGAGTGTTTTCTGACTTGGAAACCACATATTCCAGAAGTAATGTCAGGTCAAGTTTGATCTTGTCTTCCTCTGTCAGCTCTTGGAAGACCTCCTGTGTTGTGTTATGAGGCTCTTGTTTTGGACTCACAACCATTGTCGGCTCCTGAACCTGTCTAGATGGTTTAACAGCCTCCTGACCTACAGGCTCCTCGGGTTCCTCAGGTCGCCTGGCTTCCAATTCTGACATTCTTTCAGTTGCCATGTTGGTGTGGACTTCTTCTTCTGTCAGGTCCACGGCCTGGTCCTGGTTTTGCTGCAGAGGATCTTCTGACTTGAAAACCACATATTCCAGAAGTAATGTCAGGTCAAGTTTGATCTTGTCTTCCTCTGTCAGCTCTTGGAAGACCTCCTGTGTTGTGTTTTGAGGCTCTTGTTTTGGACTCACAACCATTGTCTTCTCCTGGACCTTTTTAGGGGATTTTTCGGCCTCCTGAACTGACTTTTTGGCCTCTTGCGTCGGCCTGTGGTCCTCTTTCGTTATTATTTCGGCCTCTTCCTCCTCAGACACGTTTGTTCTTTGCCAGTCTTGCAGGGTTGACATATCCACCTCTGCTGAAGGCTTCTCGACCTCTCCCTGTATCTCCTGGCCCTCCTGTTGTGAGATTTCTGGGGCGACTTTTTTTTGTGTTTTCTCCACGGCTGCCTCGACTCGTTCCTGGGCTTCCTCCAGTGGCTCTATGGCCTCTGGCTCTTGGATATCCTCTGGTTCATTTAACGTGTGGACCTCTTCTGTTGGGTCCATGGCCTCCTGGTTTGGCTGTAGAGGGTCTTCTGAGGGCTTCGCTGCCTCTGTCAGTCGCTGTTGGAAGATCTCATGGGGCTCATGTTGAGCATTGACAGCAGTTGTGGGCTCCTGGACCCATTCTGAGATCAGAGCTTCTTGCATTCTGGCCTCTTTGGGCCCTAGTGTCAAGTTGTTGAACATTCCTAGCAGTTCCTCAACCTCTTGTGAAGTCCCCTCTTCCTCTGCCTCTGTCTGTGTCTCTTTGTGCTCCCCTTGTGGCGGTGTGGATATATTTTCGTCTTCAAGTGGCTCCTGGACCTCCTCTAATTGGACCTCCACTGGAACATCTAAGGCTGGTATTACCCCGTCAGTGTGGGACATCTCCATCTCCTGCTGTCCCACCTCTGGAATGGGTGCCCTGCTGCATTCATCCAGGTTGGTCTGGAGATCCTGGTCAGTATTACACTTGGTGCTAGAGTGGATGTCAGTGCAGCTGCCGTCCTCAGCTGGATTTGGGCCATTTAGCCTTCTTCCCGCATCTTGGGTGGTTGTAAGACTGATGCAGCTTTCCTTTGAATGTTCTGTCTCCCAATCCATAGGACTTGAGGTCTCATCCACACACACAGATGCACACTCTTTCTCCTGGCTGAGATGCTTTTCTAGCCTTCGTCTCGCGGTTTTCATTTCGCGTTTTGGCTTCACCACCTCCTTCTCTGCGCTAGCATCCTTTCCTAGATTTTTAGAATTAAGCCTCCTTCTAGCTGTCTTCACCACGCGTTTAGGCCTCATCCCCACGTCTTGAATGTGAGCCTTGCTGCACTCTTCCTGGGTGGAAGTAAGGCTCTCCATGCTTATACATCTCTCCACATCTCCAGGCAGTGGACCATCGGAGGAGGCCTCATGATGAAGCATTTCTTCAGGCCTATTTTGACAATTATTCAGCCTCCTTCTAGCCGTCTTCACCATGCGTTTTGGCTTCATCCCTACCTCTTGAATGTGAGCCTTGCTGCACTCATCCTGGTTCAAGGAAGTAGGGCTCTCCATGTTTATACAGCTCTCCACATCTCCAGTCAGTGGACCATTGGAGGAGGCCACTAGATTCTTTTCTAGCCTTCTTCTCGCGGTCTTAATCTCACGTTTTGGCTTCAACAACACCTCACCTGCGCTGGGGTCCTTTTCTAGATTTGGACGATTATTATTAAGCCTCCTTCTAGTGTCAGTCTTGGCCTTTCTTTGCTTTGCCTGCAGTCTTCGTCTTTCCTTGTTTGGAATAGTTTTCCTGCTGCATCCATCCAGGGTTGAAGTAAAGCTCTCCGTGGTTATACAGGCCTTGATATCTTCAGTCAGTGGACCATTGGAGGCATTGCATTGTTCCAGGTTGGTGGTGTGGAGATCCTGGGTAACCATCAGGGCCTTGTTAATGTCCATGGCACCGGATTGGTCCATTCCCTCTGTAGAGCTGATGCTATCTGCCATTATATATATATATATCCTAATACAATCAGGACCTGAGAGAGAGTGTGTCTGTCTGTCTGTCTGTCTGTGTCTGTCTGTCTGTGTCTGTCTGTGTGCGAATGGAACGGTTGTTGTGATGTGATGTATGGTCTTCAGTAATTTTTCTCAAACTAATCCTTTTCTTTTTTTTTTATATAATTCTATATTTTCTTTATCTATGTGTGTGTTTTATATATATAGTCTTTCTTCTCTTCTTTAAAATAATATAAATAGTTCGATAGTATCTGTCTATCTGTCTATCTATCTGTCTATCTATCTGTCTGTCTATCTGTCTATCTATCTATCTGTCTATCTGTCTATCTATCTATCTATCTGTCTATCTATCTATCTATCTATCTGTCTATCTATCTATCTATCTGTCTATCTGTCTATCTATTTGTCTATCTGTCTATCTGTCTATCTATCTATCTATCTATCTATCTGTCTATCTGTCTATCTATCTGTCTATCTATCTGTATCTATCTGTCTATCTAAAATCTAATCAACTAAATCAAGTGTGTGTCAGTAGAAGTGAACTGTCTCAGCTGATGCTTGTGAAGTGAATGGCTCCTCCTTGGTAAGATCTAGGTTTGCTCTAACATTCTAGAATCCTTGAATGCCTTTGATGTATGTCATGTTCCTATTACATCATCATGTGTGACATCATAAGTGACATCATTCCATTCCAGAGTTCCATTCTGTTTTGTTCTGGTTAATTCCTTTGATCTTATAGAATAGAGACAGTGCATGAAATAGGCCACGCCCATAGAGACAGTGCATGAAATAGGCCACGCCCATAGAGACAGTGCATGAAATAGGCCACGCACATAGAGACTGTGCATGAAATAGGCCACGCCCATTGTGGGGGAAACCGTTGAACAGCGTTCCATTCACTTTGTAATGATTATGACGCGTTCCGCACTGTCTCTATGGTTACAGTCACTATCTGCAAAACAAATTTGAATAAAAATGTCCGCCCAAGGCCCAAGTACATATACACTTGATTTTTGAATCCTGGACTTCTACAAAAAATAATTGTTGACAAATTTGCTCATCTCAAACATATTAGCCCTACAACATACAGATTAAAAAAGAAAAAAAGTTTTGCAAAGAGCGATATATTTAATCAATCATTAAGAAAAATAAATGATAATAAAAATACACTACCCATAATTAGTAAAATAATTACAAATTTGCATATTTAAACAAAAGTTTCAAATATATAAATATATATAATAACAATAATACAAAATAAATAGTTTACAAATTTGCTCATCT